>JAQZBX010022485.1:0-10241 GCA_029593785.1 Cabassous unicinctus
GGGAAGAGGAATTAAGCGACACAATGAGACTAGATGGTCTCCTCCAAGCCATATAGGAGAAGCCATGATGGATTGATTCATTCACACCATACACGTTTACCTAGTGTCCACTGCAAGCCCGACGCGATGCCAGTGCTTAGGCCACTAAGATTCAAAATGATTACGATGGGGCGATGGTCACACAGACCCCGGTTGAATCCCATTTTGATTAAGTAATATACTTAGCCAATAACGTGTGTGAATTTGGCACAGTTGCAATCTAGATCTCGCTCTTCCCATTAGATAACAGCAGTGCCCACTTGCACGTGGAATGTGTGTAATAAACATTTATGTTGCCAGGTACACAGGAAATGTTCAGTAAATGCTAACTCTTGTGGTTGCTTTATTTTCCTTAAAGAGCTCATAATCCAGGGGCACCACCAAACCCTGATATATCCAGAACTATTGGCAAAGGGAAGGAGTGAGAGCCCTAACGAGGAAGAGTTCATGGAGCCCAGAGCCCTGATTCCACATGGGGCCTGGCCCAGGCAGAGGGGCCCTGGCTGGGGGCAGGGGCTGCAGCCCAGACTAGAGCTGAGGAGGTGGGAGGGGGCCAGGAGGGAGCTGCGGCCTGGCTGAAGCGCTGGTCCACGGACGGGGCAGGATTTGAGCCTGGAAACATTGTCGGGGCCATTCTGTGAAGGATTTGGATTTTAAGGCACTTTAACAATTGTAGGACATGCATTTTCCCCCACATTTTAAGATCCCTGAAACTGAATTCATCCTACAGTCAATGTTGTCATAGTGAATCATCAGCAATTTTTTCTTTCATTTTTACTCTAAATTATAGTGTGCTGTGCAATCGGTGTCTTGGATTAGGTAAAATACGGTGAGCTAAAGGTTGCTGAACCCAAGACCTAATTGGAGAACGCTTCATTCATCCTGAGATTGTTTCCTAATTATTCTGTAACTTGTTAGGTGCCCAGTTGTACTCAGATCTAATAAAGGGCATGAGTCTCCCCAACTCTTAAGAGCCAGTGCCTCAGTCTTTGTCCAAAATGTACTTTCTTCAGGCAGCTACAGGTAGAAAATAAAAAGTGCGGTAAAGAAGCAAAACTGAGCAAAAATGCAAGATGTTCCAAAGACAACTTACCAATAATACTCAGAAACCTGCTTTTTTGTCCTTCTCACAAATTCACCCACATGCCCTGGACGTGCCCTGCAACTTCCTGCAGCCTGGTTCTCACAGTCGGAGCATTACTGCCACGGGATCTGCCAAATGAATTAAGAACAGGCAGAAAGCTAGACTTGAGGGGTGATGATATACAGATCTTGCATTGCTTTCAATTTCTCAATTCCTCAGTACCCCTTCCCATTGACATTTCCCACCTCTTTCGTTTCCTCCTATTCATCCTTATGTGCCTGTTCTCTGCTTCCCTCCATTGAGAAAAGCTCTCCTTGGGGTATAGTAAATTCATGGCTCAGCCTGTTATGGGGCCAGGGCTGGGGAGGCAGAAGGTGAAGAAGAACCTGGTGGTGCCACCAACTGATGCTTAGAAATATCTAAGCCTCATCTGCCTCCTGGTCACACAGATGCCCCAGCGCTCTGCTGGACCAGGCCTGGTTGCTTAGCAACAGTGCCCTCTGCTCTTTCCACATGTGCTCCTCAGACCGCATTGCACTGCTTGTTCCTTTCCTTGCCTCCCTTCTGACCAGCCCATGAGGTTCATTTTTTATTGAATTTTAATTTGAATAAATAGTATAGTGAAAAGGGGTTGGAGAAGTATCACTTGCCCAGGGCACTCTGCTTTTAAAGTTCAATCCCGCCAATAAGTGGGTGGAATCCACTGAGCTCTCCATCATAGCAGTGAAACTGAACAAAAGCAGAATTTTTGCAAGACCCTCTGAAAATGCCCAGGACCCACAATTCTATTATGTAACAATTTCCCTGCTATAGCTGGGCAGGGAAGCTGAGTATTTTCAGTCCAGAGCTGTCTTACATATCTTATATGATAGGTATGGATGTTAGAGTGCCTTTGGTGAAAAAAAAAAACAAAAAACAAACCTTTTCATGAGTCTTCATTGTATATAGACTTGTATAGAAGTCTTCAGCTTCTATTCAAGGTTCTTTTAGATAAGAACCAGTGGAGGCTCTTTTTAATGATTTCAAAGAAGCTTCCATGAAAATCCAGTCTTCTATAGTCTAATCACAATAAGTCATGAATGCAAATATGGTAGGTAATTCAGCATCTAGACCAAGTGTGGGGGCCCTTGAATACTCTATTCAAAACTGGAGAAGATGGAAAACTGAGATCTAAGCATATACAATTAGTGTATCCAGAGAGAGAGAGAGAAAGAGAGAGAGAGATCATATTAAGGTTCATTTGTATGTGGGTAAATGCATCCATAATTGCTACTCTTTGCAAAATGGAACACTTTTTTTCCCTTTTTATCACTACCTTGCATGTGGTTGTACACAAATATTTTTGAAAAGAAGGGTGGAAGAAATCTCTAGTTAAATGATTTTATTAAAACAAATCTTTTCATGTCACAAAATTTATCTATGGAGTATATGGTTGAGAACTGACAATAAATTTAAGTTAAGAGATTCATTTTACGAGATAAAATTTAATATGTTCTTTACCAGTGTGGTGTGGCAGGAAACATTACATTGGGAATTGGACGATACCGGCCATGTCACTTCTCTGGCCACAGAATTGTCACTTGGAAGCTGTGGGGTGGTCAGAAGAGCTCTAACATTTAGTCCACTTTCTTTTCCTGGTCTCAGTTTGTCTGGTCTGTAAAATGGCAAGGATACCTCTTATCCTGTATTTGTGAAGTAAGCAATCGTCTGAGCCAGGACAGAGCCCCTGTGGAGCTCTCTCTCCTGGGCTTCTCAGTGTTCTGGAAGTCGTTGCTCTCATAATGGAAGGACCTCTGGACCTCCATTCCTCCTCCTGAAAGGGACCCACATGGAAAACAGAGGTGGGCGTTCTGCAGCATCTTGTTAGCAGTGTTGCGGCCAACTTTCCTCCCTCATTTGGCTTGTGGACAGCCCAAGCTCCAGGTGTCACTTTAGTGTGCTGTTGGGGCCCAGGAGTTTGTCTTCCTGGGGGAAGAAAAGGGATATTTTCTCACTCAGAAGATGGGAATTAAGTACCAGATGAGGGAAGTGGGCATAGGGTCCTTAGTTTCCATAGTTATTAGTTGAGGGCAGGAGCTGCGTCTTGCTCAGTGTTGTGTCCCCAGAACGAGACCTCCCCCCGATAGTTACAATAGGGTCACCATACTTGTTGAATGCTTAGCATTATGTGTCTCTTTTAAGACATTCCAAGGCTGGACAAGTAGGCTATCTGGATATCCTCATGTGAATTGGAGAGTGTATTAGTCAGCCAAAGGGGTGCTGATGCAAAATACCAGAAATCTGCTGGCTTTCACAAAGGGTATTTATTTAGGGTAGAAGCTTACCATTACCAGGCCATAAAGCACATGTTACTTCCCTCACCAAAGTCTATTGCCACGTGTTGGAGCAAAATGGCTGCTGACGTCTGTGAGAGCAGGCTTCCTGGGTTCCTCTCTTCCCAGGGTCCATTCTCTCTGGGCTCAGCTCCTCTGTTTCCTCCACAAGGCCAGCTGTAGACTATCAGGTGAATGGCTCTGTCTCTCTCCCTGGGGCTTCTACCATGTCTAAGGAGCCATCTCTATTGCTCTGTGTTCTTCTCCTGTGTGTTAACCTCTGAGGCTCCATCTCAAAACTCCACCTCTGTCCTTTGCCATGTTTTTTATCTGTGAGTTCCCACCCACCAAAGGGTAGGGACTCAACACCCTACTGACATGGCTCAATCAAAGCCCTAATCATAATTTAATCATGCCCAGAGGAACAGACCAGTTTACAAACATAATCCAATATCTATTTTTGGAATTCATAAATAATGCCAAACTGCTACAGAGAGTGAGGGAATTAATCACTGTGTGAATATCTGAGTAATTACTACACAGGCAGCATTTTTGAGATGATTTGTCCTGAAGGTGTAGGGCAACTTCTCCCTCACCAATGTTACATCTCACCCAGACCTAATAGTTGGCTGGCTTTGACAACACAGGCGGCATGCTTTTCTGTGCTGTTTTCCACCAAAACAAGTTTGACATATGCCTTTCATCATTGGATTACAACCGTTTTGGAGCCGTGGAGCCTGGAGGGCCCTTGCTGACCAGCTAAAGTATCACCACCTTCTTTAGAGGCCGAGAGGGGTGTGTGGCTGTTGAAAGTTCCTTTTCTGGTGGTGGAAGTTGGCATGGACCCCGTTCTCCTGACCCTGAATCTGACGCTCTGTATAATGCATATAATATCCTTCAATCCCGTAGTCCTTTCAGAAACTTGGCATTTTAAGAACATGCCCTAACCAGCAGCTGGGAATGTGAGCTTCGTAGAGCAATAAAGTCGTAGTGAATTTCAGAGAGGACCTCACCATTTGAGAGGTGAGGAAATAGCAGGTTTCTACAGTATGTACATAAAGGGTGTGATGAGCAGCTGTTTTCCCTCACCACCAGAGGAAATGGGCTTAAATTGTTCCCAAAAGGACTTAGGGCAGACAGTGAGGGGGACTTCCTGTCTGTGGGCTGGGCAGTCTCAGGCTGCGCAAAGGCAGAGCCTGTTGTCCGTAGCCTCACTCAGCTGCTGTGAATGGCTTCCTGTTCTCACACACCTGCTTTCTTCCAAAGTAGAGGAGGCGGCCCGCTAGTGAGCAAGGCACATTTTACTCAGCCAGGAAATTTGTTATGAGGAGAGCCTCATATCCCCTCAAGCTCATTGTCCCCTGCTCATTTTTGAACAGTGCCTGGTGGTGTCATTTTGGATGAAGCCAAGCCTGCCCGAAACCCTTTGAAGCTACCTTGGCCGTCTTTTCATAGCAGTAGGACAGGAAGAGAGTGTTCCACCTTTTAAACATTGTCACTCTGCAAGTGACTGTAACTTGCTACAGCCAGGATGCAGTTGATTACAGAATTCCACGACGTGGTTACTGGGGATATGTACATGAGAAGAGAGTAAAACCCATCCCTCTCTGGCTGACTGCCCACTTGCTCAGGTGTGCTGGGTGGGTATGCACGCGTGCCTCCAGGTGTGTGTGCACTGCTTCAGCTGCATATTTCTGCATGTGTATCTGAGTGTTCATGTGCACAATTGCATGTGCTTCCACAGCCAGGTGGACGTATGAGCGTGGGAAGTGGGTGCGTTCATGCATGTAACCCTTGTCAGCTTTTTAAATGCATGACCCATACCTGCATATAGGTACAGGTATCTGCAGAACATTTGCAAATGTCCATTCTATTCTTGCTCATGCTATTCTTGCTGCCTTTACGCAGGACGGATTGTTCAATGTTGGCAGAGCAATAAAGAGAAACTGATTTCAATGGAATGTTCCCTTGCCCTGGAGACACATTGCCACCGCTTTTATGCTGCACATTACACCGTGGTGAAATTTAGTTAATTTTATGGTTTGTTATTACAACAGCAGAGTGGATTGAGAGAGGCAGCTTTTGCTGGCTCTAAGTTCCAAATTTCCTGGGTGTGATGAGAGCGAGTGAGAGCAGGAAGCTAGCAGTGGTAGGAAACCAGGTCCATGCAGAAGTAAAGTGGCTGCTCTAAATGACTTCCAACTTTTGTTAACTACAGGAATTAGTTAATTAGTCAGCAGAAGCTTGGCAGTTCCCTCACAGAATATATATTTTGGTTAGAGAAACAAGAGAAAAATTCACAGAACAATGAGAAAACAACCAGGTGCCAAACTGTCTTGCTGAAAAGCAACATGTTTGGATGAAAAGAGCCTTGCAGTCTGAATGTTCTGTGCTCAAATCTCAGCTTTGCCAGCTATCAGATCTTTCATCTCTGGCCTTGATTTCTTCACCTGTAAAGTGGAGGAGAGGAGTGCCCTTCCTATGAGGTTCCTGGGAGTCAAACCCCTGCTTTGTAGTAGGTGCTCCATAGTGTCCTTTTCTCTTCTTCCTTCTTGCCTAGGAAACCCCTTCTGTTCCAGAATTTTCCTATAGGTGAGAGAAAGTCAGAGCAGTCGGGGTTTGGAGGCCAAAGCTGAGTACCAAATGGGAAGGGATTCAGGAGGCACAGGTGATGGTACCCATAATTTCTAAACCCCCCAAGTCAGGACACACAATTTGAGAACTTTGATTGGACTGTTCTGGAAAATCCACAACAAAAATATTTGCCACCTGATCAGATGCTCAGCACCTTGAGTGTAGACGTGGCTAAAACCCATTAGCGCATTGGGAGGTATGCCATCCGTCACTCTGAACAAAGCAAAGCTATTAACATTCTTATTTATACAACTAATGAAGCTAATTAAATCTTAAACCCAGAAACAGAGCTGGTGTGGACTAGAATACTTAGAGAGCAGAAGCTATTTCCCCGAGAACATGGCTTTCCTTGTTATTCTTCTCAGCTGGGTCCTTGGATCCCACCACCAATCGTAGGACAAGCAGATGACAAAGAATATGTCAACCCCACTATCATTCCTCCAAGGTCTGGCAACTTCTCCCCTGGCACGAGAGTCTGTTTATCTCTCTACAAGTGGTCCCTTCATTCTCGGGAGACAGTAGCCCAGCAACTCCCATTGCTCAGGCCAAGGGTCACGTGCTGGCCAGAACAAATCACCCACAGGCCCTTGTTTCCTCCTAGAGTGGGTAAAAAGCCTTGCGAGAAGATGACTCACCAGATGGAGTGCAGACCTACAGATCCAGGTGCTTGAGTCAGCTTTTATTTCTCCATTCGTTTAGTCTCTCATATTTGAGAACTTGTTTTCTGGAAGACTCCTTGTCCTGTCTTGTCTTAGAAGGGGTCTTGGCATATTGAGATGGCATAGATTCTTATTCTCTGATTCTGAATGAGAATAAAACAATCGTCTCCTTGTTTCCTGAGCTGAAACTCATCATTTATCCCTGATAATGTTAGAACTCATCAATTAAATATAGGGTGACCTTGAGCTTTAACACTGAAAATATATGTAC
Source organism: Cabassous unicinctus (assembly GCA_029593785.1). Taxonomy (NCBI): domain Eukaryota; kingdom Metazoa; phylum Chordata; class Mammalia; order Cingulata; family Chlamyphoridae; genus Cabassous; species Cabassous unicinctus. The sequence continues at coordinate 7,000 of JAQZBX010022485.1, forward strand.
ACTAAGGTTCTATTTTTGACCTAAGGTGCTCCAGAATAAAAGTACTTGACTCATTTAAGAAGAATTAATTTATGTGATTTGGGCAGTGGGGAGAGGAGGGTGGGACTTGAGAAGGGACGACTTCTGATGAAGAACACAGTCAGAGCACCACAGAATAATTAGATTTTAGTACAATTAGTAATCACTAAACCAACCACCTTATTACAGGAAAAGGAAGACTGTATATTTAGTGTTGTCCCTCCAGACTTGAAACATACATATTGTCCCTCATGCCCAGAGTTCTAAATTCTGATAAAGCTCCTGGTCACTGAAGAGGAAGCTTTATTGAACTGCTCAGCCGTGGAGTTTTTGCTTGGGGAATAAAGCGTGGTAACAGAACGATAGAATTTGTTATAGACATTGTACAGGGTGCTGATTTTTAGAAGATCAAAAAGCAACGCACTTGCCTTCACAATAAAATTATGTAGAATCTAATGTGTTTTCTAAATTATTTGGAAGTCATCAAGATTTTTACAGTGGCTTACAATAGTTGTTCCAAACATGAACCTTGATTGTAGATGTGCGGACATTCTGGTTAGTGGAAAGATCTGGTAAACATAATGACCAAAACAAATTTACGGTACTGCATTTCTTTAGTGAGGCATTTTGCATATGGTTTATATTTTATGGTCTAAGAATTATACCTCATTGAGGGTCACCCAACAGTCACCCAATACTGATGCACAATGTGGAGTAGTGGGGTGTCTGAGGGTGGGCTGGGAAGACTATCAGGAATAACATTTCTCCTGTAGCTAACTGTCAATACACATGGAGAGGAGGAGGACTTCAGGGCCCTTCTATTGCCCTTGGTTGTTTAACCCATAGAGTCCAGTCTTGAGTCTGGCCCTGACACAGTGTGTGGTCCCTGAGTCTCTACTCTCTCACTCTTTGACTAGGAATGGTATAAGAAGGGGGGTTACTTAAAATAATTACAGCCAGGCCACAGAATCTGAGGTGTCACTTTCTAAGCAAGTGAAAATCCCATAAAGCTCCAGGGAAATAGTCCCAACAAAGGAGTTTACCTCTTTTTAAATAGAATCACTGAGATGTTGTTCTCTGAGCAAAAAATGACCAGTTTTTCACTCCTTGCCAGTTAAATATTTTACATGGGGCCACAAGAATTCCATTAAAGAGATAATACATAGTGTAAACAAAGTTACAGATGTTATAGAAACCATCACAATTATTAAATGCATCTAATTAGTGTAACAACAGTAGCTAAATATATATACAAAACACGGACATGTTCAAAGCACCTTATAAACATGGAAGAATTAGGTCTTACAAGACCCCGGAGAGGGAGTTAGGTTCTCTCCACATACAAGAGAGAGGAAAATCTGAGGCGCTGCCAGTCGGAATGAGCCCCATGCTGTGCCAATGACTGGCCTTTCCTCAAAGTGCTGCTGTCAGTATTTATGAGATGAGGCGTAACAGCTAAGCCTTTGACGGTTTCTCACCAGCGTGTCCACACAGGACCCCTGAGAGATGGGTCTGTGAGCTGATTCTCCTCCTCACTGAGAAGAGAGGTGCTTCTCCCTGCGGGCTTTCTCCCAGGGCCCCCCAAGGACCTCTCAGAAGTCCCACCCCTCTCCAAACAACCCGGGCCCCTCCTGGAAGGGACCGCACCGCATCCATGCCCTTCCGGCAGCTGAGGACCAGGCACACTTAGGCAGCCATTGCCGCTCCTCCAAGCACCTGCTCTCCCCAGTGGGGCCATTAGCAGCAGAGGCCAGCGAGGAGTTGGGGGCGGAGGGCCTCCCTGTTCCCAGCCTTCCCTGGAGCTCTCCCCTGCCCAGGTTGCTTGGCGCTTGTTGCTGCCTTCCCACCTCCCCAGTTTCCCTCTTCTTCCTCCTTGCTGAGGATCCAGGGCAGCCAGCTCAGGGCTGGGAGCAGGTGCAGGATAGGAGGAGATGGGGAGAGCCCATTATCACCCTGTGCATGCATTGTCACATTAGCATCAGGCTGGGAATCCCAGGCACACGACGTGGTTCTGGAGTCCCCTACCCACTAATCCCCCACTGTCCATGCCCAGTCGTGCAGGGACAAGCCGATGGGGAGGAGCTGGAGAGCTGCCCATCCTGCTTTCCATCTACAAAATCAGAAAAGGGGGAATGTCCTTTAGAGATCATCTAATCCAATGTTGTTTTCAATTATGGAATAAGACCCATTAATGTGTCGTGAAAGCAATTTAGTGGGCTCTAAACAACGTTTTATTTTAAAAAGAGAGAGAGAAGGAAACACATCAGAAAGCATGTCATATATAAATGAAACTTTCACTGCCATTGTCCATAAGCATGTGTGTACTGGGTTGCAATGTATTTCTGGGTGGACGTCTCAAACAAAAAGCTGGAGAAAGACTATTGCAGGCCACCTCTTCTGCAGTTCTGACTTTCCTGCCAGCACCCTGTACCAATGAGTACCACCCAGGATGAGAAGTCTTCTGAGGGAGGAGACCCTGCCTGTGTGGGAAAGCCTGTCCTGTGTTTCAAGGACACGCCTCCCTGCCAGTTCTTCCCTGCTGTCCCCATCTGAATACAGGTTGACTGACTCAAATTCTCTCATTCAGTTATGGAAATCAGACTACCCGCTGTGTAATAATCCTTGGTGAAATTCTCCCAGTGAGGAATTTAGGAATCCCAGCTCCTCGGAGAAAAATTTGAAAAACTTCCCACAGACAATGTCTCCCCTTCCTATTGGCTTTCCTTCCTCCCAGCGTCTTGGTGGCTTTTGGAGGAGGCCCCTGTGTCTGTCCAACAAGGCTAGGATGGAGCTATCCTCCCTTCCAAACTCTGGCATAGAGACCACCTGGTCACAGAAGGACAGTGGGAAGGAGAGAAGGCTCCTGAGTTCAGGGCAACCAGGCCCCAAGATGATAACAGGAAAAGGCAGTGACCCAGGCAACGCCTCACCCAGAGTTTCAAATGAAATAAGAAATCCCACTCCCTGGCCTAAAGCATCATCTGTTGTGTGCAAAGATGTGCCATGTCCTTTTTATGCCAGTGGACAGAACGGGTCCCTTCACTTCCTTTGCAGGTGCAAGAAGACAAGGAAGAGTCAGGTATTCATTCCCAAGGACGTTGGAGCACTCACTTAGAAATGCTAATAAAATATGAGTGCTTAAAGGGAATTCAGAAGTTATCTAGGGAAGTGGGAGTGGCTCAGTCGATAGAGCCCCCGTTTACCATATGGGAGGCCCCGGGTTC
>JAQZBX010022485.1:10341-31636 GCA_029593785.1 Cabassous unicinctus
TTAAAAAAAAAAAAAAAAAGAAGAAGTTATCTAGCCCAAGCCCTGGCTGAGCAGGGCCTGGAACCCAGATCTTGGGATTCCCACCCCCCATGCTCCTTCCACATCCCACTGGTCCTTGAATAAGTCCTCCCCTCCCCTGGGGCACCATTCCTTCTCCCAGGGGAAAGGGGAGAGCAGGGTCAACGGTCCCCACCCCACAGTACCCTTGAGGCCCTTCAGGAGGCGTGAGGCCAACACGGGGTTTTGCACATCACCTCTTCCAAGACAGAGCTGGGGGCAGGTGAGCGCTGGGAGCTGGTGCTCTGGGACCCCTGGAGGGGAGGCATGGAAGGAAGGCCTGAGAGCAATAGCCACATATTATTATTATGAGAGAAACACTGTAAACTGGAGGTTATTACTATTGTTAGTATTAGATTTAATGGCTGAATGAGCAGTTCACTTGGCCCTGATAGAAAATTGCTCCTGACAACTCCCCATGACCACAGGACCTCGGGAAAGATGATTGAGAGAAGTGCTTTCACCTTCACTGGGGAATGACACGTGTGAGGCTCACACATGGAAGGCCCAGGTCCCCGAGCAGCAGAGCATCCTTCTCCTTCTTGGGCACGGGGCTCTGAGTGGGAGGAGTTGAGGGAAGGGAGCAGGGCAGGCTGCAGGCCCCGATTACCCTTGGCAGAGACACACGCCCTGTGCTTGGCAAAGGGGAGGCGTGTGTGCGGTGGTGTGGCGGCCGCCGCTGTGCCAGCCCCCCTTGGCAAGGTCCAAGGGCCAGGGTACGCAGAAGCTCCCATATCCATCTTCTCTCCGCTCTCAGCAGAGCCTGTTAGGAATGTATCGCTGCCTCCCGCTTGCTCTTCTGTGCTATTAATTTGTGGTTGTATTAATTCCTGCTGTTATTATACAGCTAGATGATGCAGAACAAAGCTGCTCATTAACATGGCCAAGGAGTTGTTGCTACTGCCAGGGCTGACTCCCCTCACCCCACCCGAGTCTTCACAGCGTCGACACGAGTGGAGCCCTGAACCTTGGAAAATGACTGACGGATCCTGAGACCCAGGGTGCAATTCGGTAGTCAGAGGTGATAAGGGGGATTGTGGCAAAAGGAACAGCTTTTCTCTTTTCCCACCCTTGGTTGGTCTTCCCCTTTTTGAGAAATAAAAAAGTATTGTGCCTTTAAACATTACCTGCAACCACTCCCGACAGGTGTCTTGGGCTGCTTTTGTGATGTGTAGGAATGCCTTGGTGGCACCAGGTCCCATTGGCAAGGTGACTGCCAGGGCTAGTGGCACTGTCTGTGGGCTCGGACCCATCCACACTTGTGAGCCCATGACCCAGCTCACACACCCAGCTCGGTTCAGCTGCGGGTCCCCAGCCCACCATGTAATTCACCTACATTTGGGCTACTCACCTCCTCGCAGTCCAACACTGACACGATTTGGACCCGGAAAGATCCCCAGTGGGATGCCCTGGCCCAGCCAACTCCTCTACATTTTCACATTTAAAAACGTGCTGTAAGGAAATACCCAGGACTCCTACAGGGCAGAAGACCCATTTTATTTTTAAGGACTGAAGATATTTTCTGCTTGTTCACCACTCTTGTCCTCTTTGAATCATTCATTTGGAAAGTGGGTTAGATGTCACTTTGCGGTGGTGACTGCTAGAAAATCTTGAAAGCGTCTCTGGTGGTTACTCTCACCACTGGGAAGAGGTAACTGCTGGCTGTCCCAGAGGCCCAGGAGGCGCCCAGCAGCTCTAAGTGCTCTCCCGCCCAGCTTCATCTCTCCATGGATGTCCCATGCATCCTCTGCTCCAGCCACACCCAGCTCTCACAGTCACCCAGACACTTGGGTCCTCCCCTCCTCTATGTCTTTGCCCGTGCTGTCTCCTTCAACCTAGACTGCTTTTTCCTCTTTCCCATCTGCAGAATGCCCCCTCATGCCTCAAGGAGCAGCTCAGCAAACTCTGCCCTGTGACACTGCCCATGCTGTCCCCACATTCCTGTAGCACTGTTTGGATTTCAGTTTTAACCCTCAACACACAATGCAAAGTACCCTTCAAGGATGTTATGTTTCATTTCAATTGTACCCAATGCCTAGTACTCTGCTTGCCTTATTGTGAGCTCAAAATATCTATTGCACAAATGATGGAATTCTCCTTATTCTATAAACAGAAATGTTTCATCACAGGGTTCAGAGCTGCTAAGACAAGGTGGTTGGCTTTTGGGTGGGATTGGCTTTTAACAGGGGAATGTATTAGCTTATAAGCTTATAATTCAGAAGTTGTGAAAAATGTCCAAATCAAGGCATCATCAAGATGATACCTTCTTCCTGAAGTCTGACTTCTGGCAATCCTGGGCTCCTCTGTCACATGCCCAGGCACATGGCAGCATCTGTAGGTCTCTCCCTTCTCTTCTGGATTTCATGACTTCCACCTTCTTGCTTCTGTGGCTTTCTCTTCTTTTTGTCTGAATTTCATTCTTTTATAAAGGTTTCCCGTAAGAGGATTAAGACCCACCATGAATGAAGTGGGTCATATCTTAAGAGCCTACTCACCAAAAAATCCTACTTACAATGGGTCTACCCCCACAGGTATGGATTAACTTTAAGAACACACTTTCTCAGGTCCATACAGCTTCAAACCATCACACCTAGTAAAGATTCAGTGGTAGCCGGAAAAGAACTTAAGAATCCTGGTTCCTGTGGGGTGCTACTCATCTGCCAGTATTGCCAAATTTCCAGAGGGCATCCAGCAGCCAGGAATCAACCAATTTTTATCTCCTTGTCCTTTGATCCCTTGAGAATAGCTGGTGCAAAGGGCTTGTGAATTTTTATTATTTTGGTAATTAAAAATGATCCAGTGGAGCGGGAGGCTTGTAATGCAAACAAGGAAAAGCAGCTGGAATTGACTCCTGGCTTTCAGGCAGAGCTGCCACAATTAAGGGTTGTGCTTAATCAATTCTCCCTGCTTTCTGCAAAGTCAGTGTGTGACAATCACTGGATCACTGGGGTGTAGGCAAACAACAGGGGGACACTCAGGTACAGGACCGAGCTCCCTTTGGGCAGAGTATTGTGGGGCCACAAACATGAGGAGTTCACCATCCTCTTTCAAAATAGGGAAACACACACCCAAAGACATAGAGATACTTCCCAAGAAGGTTGAGTCAGAGTCAGACATGAGGTGAGGAAAATACGGTGGTATTCCCAAAGATTGTAGGGAGACTCCAGAATGGGTTTGGGGTGATTGTTAGAAGGGTGTAGGTTGGAGCTGGATTCAAGGGGTAGATTCAACCTGCTGTAAGGGGCAGAGTGGAGGGTGGGAGGGCATTTAGCCCTTGCCTAGAGGTTATTTGCATGGGCTGACAGGTATCCTTTGAGCAGAAGTTCTCCACCTAGACTGTGCATGGAAATAACTGGTCGGGCCGTGGGCTCTATCCCCAGAGATTCTGATTCAGTAGGTTTGGAGTAGGGGCTGAGAATTCACACTTCTAACAAATCAAGTGATGTGCATGTTGGTGGTCCTGGGACCATACTTTGAGAACCACTGCTTTAGAGAAACCAAGCCAAACATTCCCAGGAAATGAGATGATATGACTCTGAGACCAGACGTGGCATCATCAGTGGTGTGACATGGGAAAAAGACAGCCTCTCCTCATCGGTAGTGGTCTCTACTTCTTAGAGTTGTCCTGAGCATGACATGAAGCAGTGCATGAGCAGTACCTAAAATAGTCCCTAGCACAGAGCTGTCATGATGATGATGATGATGATGATGATGACGATGATGATGATAATGACTATTATCTGGATATCTGCTGCACAGCTAGTTTGAGATGGTCAGTTGGGTGTTTACAGGGTTGATTCTGTTCCAAATCCATGCTCTACCCCCCTCTCTCAAATCAACCATCTCATAAGAATGGGTATTTGGTGGCCCAGGAAGGAATATGAGTGACTCTACACAGACCATTTGAGAGGGAAAAACTCAACCTATAGAAGCACCCTCTTCATGAACAGCCTGCTCACCACTGGGGGCTGTGTCCTCCACAGGTGGCCTCCAGTCAGTGGGAGCCCCTCCTTCTTTGCAGAAGACAGAGAGGTGAGGGCTTGATGACACTAACTGATGGGATAAGCCACTGTGTCCCATAATAGATGTTGCTAGCAACACGAGCTGGAGCCTGAAATTGCTGTTTTTATCCCCACATCGGGTAGTCAGCTCGGCACACAGGCCATGGCTGATGCCAATGACACGTCCTGCAGTGCAGGAACCAACATTACATTTTAATGATCACATGCTTGGCCTTTGGCTGCCCACCCCTGTGAGCTGGCTCCCTTGTTCCCTGGCCTCCACCAAGCCCAGCATCGGGGCTCTCTTTCCTACCCCAGGCTTGAGTGCCTGAAGTAGAATGTGATGCCTCCTTCAGGAGACTTTAGGGCCCATATTTGGGGAACTGTGGAGGCTCAGGCTTGGTGGAGGTGCGATTATGGGGAGATGGGAACCAGAGCTTGTGAGGTGAGCAGGGCAGACCCTTGGGCACGCATGACATCACAGGGGCTCAACAAACTTTCCCTCAGAATGCCTTCCCCTCAGCTGGAGAGGAGCCCTTCTATAATGGATATTCTTCCAGCTGGCCCTGTGGATTCCTGGATGATGCATAAAGTCTTTCTGGGTCCTTTCTCTAGTCCAGGAATTTTGCAGGACAGTTCCGAGGCAGAGAACACACCCTCTCTTGTTCACCCAGTTTGGCTACCGTGAAATTCTCTCCAAGGAATTTTTACCCTTTGCTTTCTCTGAAGCCAGAAATCTGTTTAACTGAATGGCTTCTGGTAATAATCCCTCCTGAGTCCAAGCCCACGCCCTCTGATCCTCATGTACAAGTCCACTGGACCAGAGCTAGGATGTGGGGAGCGGGGTCACCCTGCTGCCTGAGTGCCACCACCCTCGAGCATCTTGCCATAAAATGCTCCTTTTGTCCAGTCCTTCTCCAAACGCACGAGCCTCATTGATGTCATGATGGGGACTTGGTGAGGGGGAGACCATGAGGTGGGGGAGGGCGATGCGGACCAAGAGGATCAAAAATGCAGCTGAGAAGGTGGCTCAAAATAGCTCATGGAGAACAGGCTTCTGCTTGACAGGCTGACGGGGATGTGCCTGGAGCCAAACAGTCCTCTTTGAATGCTCTGTCTCCTTCTAATTATGGGTCTGTCAGGAGGAAGAGAAGCCAGCGCCTGCTGGACCCGGTGACCTCTTCACTTAACATGGAAATGGGGAAGTGAAACTCAGACCCATTAGCAGGGTCAGGCGCCTAAAGACAAACAGGCTACTGGAGCCAGAATTGGGAAAACAGTTCAAAGGCGCCCCTCTGTCCCTTTGTACCTCTCCCTATCCCTACCCCTTCTATGGGGACCACTGGTTTCCTTCCAGAAGGATGAGAGCTTACCTGTGTCCCCAAGCAGGGGCAGGTCTCCCTGTTCTCAGAACAGCCTCCTCTTCATCTGATATTTGGGAAAGATGGTAATTTATTTGCCATTAAGGATTAGCTCATATGCAGGCCAAAATGGACCACATTCTCTGATAAGTCTTTTTTAAAGATTTGTTAACTTATATACAAAAAGTCTTTTATGAGGATTTACATTCAGTGTAATTTGGTGAATAAATCAGACAGAATTGAGATTTTTACTCTTCCTCACACAGTGTTCACTTCTTTGTCCATGGACCTAGTGCATAGCAGGCTCTCAATGCATATTTTTGAATAAATGGCCAAATGTGGCACTATAAGGGTGACCGATGAAATACATTGAGAGCGGGCTGAACTTCCCAGGCAAGTGGGGGTATATATTGACCTTGTTCTGGAAGAAAAATTTACCACTTCAGAAGATATGGGGATTGGAGTGAGAATGGGAGGTCAACAGAATTTGGTAATTAGCAATCAAAACCTTCCCTGAACCCTTAGGTGAAAGGTTATCTCAAAACAAAACAAAACAAAAACAAAAACAAAAAAATCCTTAATTTTAAGTTGCCCAACTGACCTATCACTCAGCACTTCTGATAATTTCTGAAAACATGACTATGACATGAGGGCATGACTGTGACTGACAGGGCCCTGGAGACCTAGGCGTCCATTTACAGAATCGGTAAATGGAGGATCTGTTAGAGAGCATGACGGGGAAGACTTTCTTCCAGAGGTGGGTGGCCCCCACCATCAGTGGTATAAAATGGGGTGGGCATGTTTTCAAGGCTGTATTGACCATAAATATGCCTGTTTTCAGCTATCTGAGGGTTGTGGTGTGTATCATCTAGCAAGAGATTTGCAGAGACTCAGCTTCTGCCACCACATACCTCCAGCCTCACTCTTCGCTGCGTGTCTACAGAAACCTCAGACTAAATAACGTAAAGGGTGTTTGTAAGGCTGCCCGCTCCCATTTCCTGGGTTTAGCTCTAGCTATTCTCTGCTCTCACCCATTCACAGATGCCCCGCCACCCAAGTTCCAGCCTCCCCCAAGGCTCCTGAAGGGCCTAACATGGTAGTGGTTGAGATTGGACAGGTTCAGGTAGGAGGCGTGCTGGGTCAGGGCTGGCAGGGAGAAGCGACGTCGGGCCTGGGTGAACTAGAGTCCAAGGATCTACGAACCAACCAGCTACAGAGGTAGATCCCAGGTTGTCCAAGGTAACATTCCAGGCTCGGGTATACTTCTATAATTGTCTATACCAGGACTGTCAGGTAAGCAGTGGGGAACACAGAAGCCAAGGATTCTGGGGGGTGGGCCAATTCAGAGGTCAGATGGGGGCTGTCAGCATCTCAAGGCCTATCCACACACCACTGGCCTCCAGCTATTAGAGGAGGGAGGGAGGAAGCAAACCCCAGCTCTTGGATAAAGTTGTGGGAGAAGCTCCCTAGGGTCTCAGGGTCCTTTGCCATGGTTTTTGAACCCAAAAATTTGTAGACATTTCATTACCAAATAAGATGACATGACTTTAAACGTGGCCAAAGATGCTAGAAAAACAAACATTTTTAGAGCTATAGAACTATAGGGCTGTAAGGGAACATGCATGATCATTTCATCCGACCCACCATTTACAATGAAGAACTAAGGGAAAGTGACTGACTCTGGGTCCCAAAGTCACTTAGGGACCAGCCTGAGATTAGAGCCCTGGTCTCCTCAGCTCATGGTCCAGTGCTCTTGGCACACAGAACATGAAATATGACAAAGCTAAGGAGCTTAGGAGCAAGCCATTGGGACAGTGAAAGCCAATAAATTTCAAGCTTCCACATGCTGTAAGTCAGGTGATAGAGTCAGAAAACCTGGGTGCTAATCCCAGTCTCCCATCTAGATTATAATGTGACCTTTGGATAACAATTCTCCCCTCCTGGGACTTAGTTTCTTCATCTGAGAAATAGACTCTTGATATTTAACTTACAGCATTACTGCCCCTATTAAATGAGATAAGGCACATGGAGGCCTTTCAAAAACACCTCAGTGTCATTATCATGATTATTTTTATTTTCCTTTCTGAGTACATTGGGTCTCCTGGGATCATCTCTAAGTGAGGAAGTTGATGTCTAGGGTGAGGAAACTAGAAAGGACAGAAGAGAGCAATAATAGTCATCCTAATTCCCACTGTATTGGACTGTCTGTTTTGTCCTCTTCACCCCTCTGGAAGGTATATGGAGAAGACAGCCACTGAGCTGCACATCAGAGGACACGCGTTCCAAAGAACTCTGACCCTTAGACGGCGCCTCCCCTGAGAGTGTCAGGCTATGGGATGTTCTAGGCAGGAAAAGCCCTGAAGGGCCATCCTTGCTGGTGGGCTTGGATGCTGGGCTTGCAAGGCTGTTCTCCAGCCTGCCTTCCTTCCTTCCTTCCTTCCTTCCTTCCTTCCTTCCTTCCTTCCTTCCTTCCTTCCTTCCTTCCTCTCTTCCTTCCACAAAAAGTATTGAGTACCACCTTTGTGCCAAGCACTGGGCACAGGCACTAGCTGAACAGTGGGGACCGAAACAGATGTGGCTCTGGCCTCCATGGAGTTTTCATTCTAGTGGGGAAAACAGACATTAAACAAGCAGCTATAATTTCAGGTTTTGTTATAAAGAAAAACTAAAATGGGGAAAGGGAATGGGGAGAGATTAGGAAGGTGGGAGCCATTAGAATAGAGTCAGGGAAGGGCTCTCCGAGGGGAGATGACGTTTGCGTACACACCTGTGTGAAGGGATGCAGGAAGCCAGGCACGGTTCTCGGGAAAAGCACCCGAGTGCACAGAATAGTCCTGAGGCAGAGGCTGGTACGTCGGAGGTGGAAGTGAAATGAGCAAGGTGCGAACCAAGTGTGGAGAGCTGGGGCCAGAGCACGGAGGCCACATGGAAAGGCCTGGGGCCTGTTATTCAAGGGATTTGGGGCATCCGATTCCAAAGAGAGTCAATTCACCCTGATTACTGAGAACATACTCAAAGTCTGTGGAAGAGAAGAGAGGCTAGGAAAGGGTGGTAGGAACGGCTTCTGAGTCAGCGAAGTCTGCTTCTTTGGCATCCACTGCCTTGTCACCTCCACAAGCCATGTCCACCCCCCACCCTTTACATCTGTCCCTTCCGAGAATGGCCCGCTGGGTTTACTTGGCTGCCCAAACTGCCCTTAGGATCCCAAGACCTGTCCAGAGAGACCCTGTTTATTAAAATTGCAAGAATTCCACTTGCATCTTTCATTTAGCAACACATCCACTAACTTTGCATGGCCAGGCATCCTGAAGCTTCTTTTGAAGTTCTGGAGCATCCTGGCCCACACTCCAAATCCAGGGGGAAGTTTTAGACACCCTAGAATCCACTCTGAGAAGTGGGATGGTTAAATTGGGGCCACAGTCAGAGTGAGGGTGTGTTTCTTCTCTGTGTGGAGCTAAAAGTAACCCAGAAGAAGGCTTTGGTTTGAGGAGTCCTGGAGGTGAAGGGGTGGGACATGGTGTCTGAGTTTCTGAAAATGTTTTGGGTAGTTTTCCTATCAGATAGCCTCACCAAAATTTCAGCTGGAGAAGAGGAGGCTGGTATCCTCTATTTTGTGCTCTATAAAGGCTTGTGTTCTTGATTTTGTTCTTTTTTTTTGTCTGATGATTTGAAAGAGATTCATAAGGTGGCTTCTGCTTCCTGTCACCCATCACCCAACACTTGGGCAGCTTTCCAGGACTCTGCAATGTTTAGGTCATGGCAGAATTCAGTTCTTGTCCATTTTCTAATGCTCTTGACACCCTGAAGCTTCTAGAGAATCCTTCCAGAGTGCATTCTGGGTTCAGCCATCTCTCCCATTACCCCCTGGGGAAAGACAGTTTAATCTGCAAAATTACTTTAACGTTATCTGAAGGGGCTCTCCAATTCTTTAGCACTTTTAATAGCCAACTCTCATTCCTTTCCCACTACAAAGACGAGGGAGATTTATTCTGGCCAGTTTATCCCAAGTAAATCTTGGATATCTTAGTTTTACAGTTTAATGAGAAGCAAGCACTTTATAATAACTGCTCAGATTAAGCTCCAACATACTTTCAAACCATTAACCTGAAGGAATTGTAACGATAAATTAAACATATTAATGAAGCTGTACTACAAGCTCAAAATTTGTTAGGTAAATTGTAGCATTATTAACAACCAAGTTGACTGATCACAATCTATCATTGGGGAGAAATGAACTAAAACAGTGATTACATGACATGCAAACCCTGCCAGAATAAATAAAAAACAAATGACTGTTACCAGGAAATGCGAATCTGCCAGGACATTTTCACAGTAGTGTCAGACCCGGCAGAGCCTTTAAGTTGTCCTCTTCTTCTCTCCCCTTCACTCTTCCCTCCATTCTGCTTTTCTCCTCCTTTTCCTTCCCATCCATTCCCCCCACGCTCTTCTTAGAGTTCCTGTTTTAGGGTTACAGGTCTCCATCCTTGTCCTCAGCACTCCATTAACTTTTTAGCTAGAGCATAGCTTTTATAAATAATATAAATCTCTTCAGGGCATTCATCACCCATTGTTTGCCTGGCTCTGATGATCCCTGCATGACAGCACAGTCCAGCTCCATCTCAGCCCGCAGGCATGTGCAGTGATTATTTGCCATCGAATTAGTTTGCGCCTCATGTAGGACTGCAGAATCTCATGCTTGGAGGAACTGTGGAGATAAGACACCCTCACTTCCAAATTAGGAAGCTGAGGCCCAGAGCATGGTATATCTTTCCTACAGCCAGCCAGGCGCTGGAGTGGCAAAAAAAGAGAACTCGCAAGTCTTCCAAACCTGACCTAACTGTATGTTGGATCATAAGTATCTCCATCTCGTGGTCCAGGTCATTTTGCAGAGCCCAGCAGGCTGATCACAGTCCGAGGCTAGCCCATGATTTTGTGGTCTAGCAGCGGCACTGTCCCCCCCGGCCCCAGGAGGCGGGTGCCGGCGGAGTCCCTGGTTCAGGCCCCCAGGAGGACGACCTTGGAGAAATATTTTGGAGGTTCAATCTGTATAGAATTGTGGTCTCTGCTCAGGCCTCTGAATTGGGAGTTTGGTATCAAAGGCTTTACTTTTACTGCCCCTCCCAGATATTGGGGATCATGATGCCTCACTCTTCAGATCATTGTGAGGATGAGATGATACAAGTACAGTCCACTTGGTAAACTAAACTCCAGCTATATTAAATACTATTATGGTTATTATTACTGGCACATGCCCCCCCCCCACATCTTCACATTGCCTGGGAAAAAACTAAAAAATAAAAAATTTCCACCATCAGCCCCTCCCTCCTACCTTCTGGCACAAATAAACTAAGGCAAACCCCCAACTTAGGAGCAGGTGCTAAGAGAGGAGGTGATGTTAGGACACGAGAGAGGAAAGGAGAAGAGGCAAGAGGGTTAGTTGGGGAAGTAAAGCACCTGCAAGGAGGAGGCGATCCCTTCATGCTATCTTCTGCAGGAGTGACAGTCTTTGCCTTTGTGGTTGGCCAACTTAGCCCAGCCGGCAAGAGCACGCAAAGCCCACAGTGGGAGAGCACAGGCCCTCGGGCTCTCGGGAGCAAAGTCAATGTTCACTATTCAAGAGACACACTCGGGGCATCCTGGTGACCACAGCCCTCAAACCCTGGGCTTACCTCCTTGCCCAGCGCGACCCCTCAGCTTCCTGTCTCCACCAGAATATCCGCCTGTCATGTTTCATGAGTCATCCTCTTGCTCCCAGCAATATACACGTAGGGGTGATTTACAGCCAGATTGTGGGGACAGGAGTGAAGACAGGCTGGACAAGGTGAACTCACAGGGATCACAGCTCGGTAGCCACCTGAATTATGGGTCTCTCCTTCCATAGATCTCTTCCCTCTGTGAACTTCTGTTATGTCACCCCATGTATTTCATTCACACCAGCATACATGAACACCCCTCCCCAACCCTTGTGTCTCAGATCTTAAGGCTTCTCTGGCTTACGATGTCTAGAGGAGACCCCAGAGAGGTGGCCCATTGGCTCTGTTTAAAGTATGAAAAGATCTGTTAAGTCACAGGAAGCTGAACCTCAGGGCAGTGATCTCCAGACCTAGTTTTGTGACATATCTTTCTTTTTGAGTGTCTATTTTTGTTTCAAAGACTCACCCAATGATCTCCTAAATTTCCAAAGCAGAATAAGTCACAATCGTTTAAAAACACATATGGCCCATGATGTGTTTAGGAAGAGGGGACAAGTGTTTTCGACTAAACAAGCAATAGTGATAGGGCGGCTTGATGCCTAAATGGACAGGGACCATTTGGGGAGGGTTTGAGGCTGGAGAATGAGCCTGAGAGGTTGGAATCACATCATTTGCTGGGGAGGGCGCCAGCCTGGCTGTGGCTCAGGACTTTGAGCCATGAGACCGTCTTGCTGCGTGATTTCAAGAGCAGGAGCCACGGCCTCGTGCCATCTGGATGCTCCATCTAGGAGAAAGGAGACAAAGCAGGCAGCCCTTTTAGGGAATTTGAACTCAAACCTTTGTCTGATTTCTGGAGTTAATACAAATTGTGTCTCTGACCAGACTATCTGCATGCAAAGATTTCCAGGTTTCTCTGGTACTTTCCTTTTGCAAACTCTTTTCCCACTGTATTTTTGTTGTTGTTATTGTTGTTTTCTTTTCTTTTCACTGTATTCATTTGGGTTGCATATATTTTTTTCTTCTATGATTCTACTATAATGGTCCCCAGTTTGGTTGTTGGGAGAAAAAAGGCATGGGAACTGGGTGGTAATTTGCCCAGATAGCAACATAGTTGGATAGATAGATGGCTATCGTGTTCCTTGCTCTTTGCCACCTTCTGTGGGTGGAGCGCTAGGGCTCATACGCCTTCTCCTCCCCACATGGCTGCCCCTCCCTCCTGTGAGAAGGCTGTGCAGCCTCTCCCAGGACCCGGAACTGCCCTGGGAGGCCGACCACCTGCACACAGGTCGCCCAGCACTTGCGCCTTGGCTCGATCCAAAGCGCTTTCAGCTCCTCCCCACCCCCAACCACAGAAATACTGTTAGAATCTTGTCTTGAAGTTTTACCAGATTCCCATGTGTGTGCCCCAGGGCCCTCCTGCCCCACGCCCTGCCTTCCTGCAGGTCTGTCTGCTCGTGCCCTGGCATAGCAAACACAAACGGTGCACCAACATTTCAGTTCAGGGTTGCTGCAAACATCCCCTTCCAGGGAATCAGATCTGTGGAGAGCAGATGTCAGAGGTGACCTACCGTCTGCTGTTTATGGGAGCTGCTCGCTCCCCGGGTCGGGAAACGTGGAAGGAGACTGTCACAGCCAGTGCAATGAGCAGCCGAGAGGTTGTCACCGGTATCTCTCGGGGAATTGGACCGTGATTTTTTAAAAAAACCTCGCCCAGAACACAAACACGCTAGGGTAGAGGTAGATCTTACATTCACCCAGACCCAGGGTTTGACATCCTTGCCTTCAGCAGCTTGGCAGCTAGAAAAATAACAGTTTGTTTTGTGTGTGATCAGAGTTAACTTAACCAACCCCTGCCAAGCTCTTCTCTTTGTCAAGAGAAAGAGCTGGAGGGAGGTGAGGACATCACGAGTGTGTGTGAGGGGGTGGCAGGAGAGCTAGGTGAGAAGAGGCGGCAAAAGGGAAACATTTGCAGAAAAGCTGGCTGGTGAGGGTGGAGTGCGTTGGTGCTTCACAGCCCACAGCCTTTCAAGAATGGAGATGGGGAAGGGCAGCTGGGAGGGGGCTGCCGAGGAGGAGGGCAGAATAAGGGAGATTTTTGGCAACAAATGATGTGGTCAGTCATGTCCCTTTCTGCTGGAGCAGTGGCTCTTGGAAGGCTTGGTAAATAGAGTCTGCTGGCCTCACCCCCAGAGTTTCTGGCTCAGTAGATCTGGGGAGAAGCCAAAGAGTTTGCATTTCTAACAGGTTCCCAGATGCTGCTGGCCAGGCGTCCACACTCTGAGAACCACTGAACTAGGGAAACCGAAAAGCTGACTGGCTTTAAACTTTTCTAAACCAGGAGGACCACGAGACGCTGTATTATTGGGCTTTCATCTTGTGTCCACCAAGAAATAGCTTTATTCATCTGAAACGTAGTTCAGTGTTTGGGAGAGACGGAGCCCCTAAGCCTGCTCTCCTGTCTTCAGTTTTAGGAGGTAAGGAGGGAATGGAGCGCCTTTGGTTTATGGAGGCTTTCGAGTTGGATTGTGTCGTTCTCTTAGGAACATCCCGGACGACCACGTCGGGGGGTCTTAAATCATGCTGACTTTCAAGGAGCTGCCTTCTTGTCTGAGGTGTAGCTTTAGGTTGCTTGACTGCAGGCCACCAAAGTGGAAACTTCCCCCAGGGCAGTCCGTGTGAGGGACGGCAGGGAGGCTGCTAGCGTGAGAGAAGAAGGGAATCCCAGTGAGCCCTGAGGCCGTTCAGACGGGGAGGGACTGAGCATTTCAGGAGCTGAGGCGGAACGAAGGAAAGCTTAAGATGGCAGCCAGTTCCAATGATCTTAGAGCACCCGAAAATTCGCAGGAGGGAAAAAGAAAAGCGGTTTCTTAAGAACGCACAGCTAAAACTTCATGGTGGAGGAGTGTGGCAATGTGACCAAAGCATAGCAAACAGGTGGAGAGACCTGTAAATGACGCGGAGCCTGAGAACAAATCTCAGTATAAAGACCTGGCAGATAAGCAGTATAAGGTAGCTAGGATATTGTCATTTCCTATTTCTCCATGTGGGGTGCTCCCAACCACTGCGTGGGAATCACCAGTAATGCTTATTAGAAAAGCGAATTCCTGGGCTCCGCCTCAGGCCTTCAGAGTCAGAATCTGAGTAGACAGGGCCTGGGAAACTGCATTTTAAAACCTCCGCAGGTAGATTTTGTGCCTGCTAAGGTTGAAAACCATGACTGCAGATTCTCAGTAAATACTAATAGTCTTTCCCCATTCCAGATAAAATTTGGGGCAATGGAGAGGAATGGAAGAGAGAAGGAGAGGAGAGGGGGGTTCAGAAGAGTGTTTGGATAACTCTCTCCCAGATCGTCTTGCCCAGGACCTCGGTGTGGGCCACCCTGCGCTGGGGTGCATTTGGACACGCCTTCCCTCCCTTCTGACCGGCGTTGTGGGGCCAAATGCCACAGAACTGGAATCGCTGGCCTGTTGCAGCTCTGCCACCTACTGGATGTAGGAGGACATGCAGCCTTCAACGTAGCGCTCACATGGGTTAAGGAGCGGCTTCAGCGCGCGCGCGCGCACACACACTCATACACTCACACACACTCACACTCACACACTCACACACTCTCACACTCTCTCACACACTCACACACACTCACACACACATGGACCAGGGCCCCTCTGGCCCTGGGTAGCCCACAGCAGCAGCTGTTGGTTCACCTGTTGTCACAAATACAGATGTATTAGATTTCGCGATTCAGGGACAGATGAGATGGAGTGGAGAGAAGAAGAAAAAAGGAGAGCAAAGAACGTGATGATAACCAGAGGCTCTGAAAAGACTTCCTCTTCCCTCCTTCCTTCCTGTTCTCCAGTAAAGAACACAGGCGGTAAAGATGTTAGTGAGAGTCATGGAAACACTCAGGTGGAGGGGTGGAGGAGGGAAAAGGAAACAGCTGAGGCATTCCTTGGCTCCCAGCCCCAGGGGAAGGGGAGGGGAGTGGGAGGATGTGAGTGGACTGAACGTGGGAGCAGCTGACCCCTCAGACAGCTCCTGGGGTATCCAGAGCAAGTGGTCGCCGACTGATAGAAGACCCCTCCCTTGAGGCTCTGGCTTTAGGGCAGTATTGCCCTCTAATATGCCTCAGTTTCCCCTTCCTTGAGCAGATGGGGGCTGTAGCAAGAACCAATTTATGTCACTGCCTTCAGAATCCTAGCAGAGTACTATGATTACATCTGATCTTCTCCAGTGGTTATAGGTCAGGTGTGCATCACCTGCATGGCTAGGAAGGGCTCTAGAGCCCCCCAGACTCTCTCAGATGAGTATTGCCCACCTGCACACCTGCCTTCCTGTCCGCCTGCCTGCAGGCACACTTGTTGTGTGCAGGATGAACTTCTGACCTTGCCTTGTCTTGGTCCATGACCTCATGTCAAAACCACTCCGCATTGAGTTTCATTGACCGGGTTACCTCAGGTCTTCAGGGAAAACTGATCCCAGCAGTTCCCAGGAGCCACAGATTCTTGAGCTCCAAGAGAATGCTCTCTGGCCCGCAAACCCTACCCGCCTGCCCCCCTTTGCTCTGCTTGGTCTTGGCTTTCTTCCCCACCCTTTTCCGAGGCTGCCCAGCTGGCTGGCGTAACCTGAGCCAGCTGAAGAGTGGAACAGGCCGGGACCCTCCAAGGGGGGTTTGTCGGGGGCTACGTGAAGCCGGTGCTCAGTCAATGTGGCACTCTCGTTTGCTTGTGGTTGCCCACTTTGCTCTTGCCACACATGACTTAGTCATGGTGGAAACCACCATGGCAAGGGCAAACAAATGGACTCAGAACGCTACAGGATTTGGACCCAGCTCTACTGAATTGCAGTCACTCCAATCCAATCTAACCTAATCCAATATGGCACCACACAACGCAACACAACACGACAGCTGAACCCACAGCAACAAGCAGTTTTGCAGCACCCTCCTTACTCACCTCACTCTACATTGATGGACCTGCAGAGGTGGGGGGCTAAGCAGTTGATTTCACCGGTCAGACCTCCCCTGCCCCTTACCTTGCAGACTGTTAACAGGAAGTACGTATGGTAAGGGCAACAGACTCAGGAATGAAGAAGCATGGTGGAAGTGCAATAGTACCATGAATTTGGGGAAGTTATTTAACATCCAATCTTTAGTTCCTCATCTACTGGGGGGCTGAAGGACACTTTACTAACCTGTTTCACGACATCGTCATGAGGCTGCACTGAAATAATGTACAAGAAAACTCTGTACAAAGTTTGAAGCACTAAGCTATTGTTGGCTAAAAGCTTTATAAAGAAGTGTTGAATCTGTTTTAAAATCTGTGCCTGGAAGCTTGTGAGGATTCTGGGTCTCTAACCCAAAACAACTTAGTAAAAGAAGTGCTCCCATAAGTCCACCATTTTCCCTGACTCTAAACTGGCTGACTCAGTCTATATTAAGAACACCAAGGTTTTCAAAAACTCCAGTTAGAAAGCTGGCTGTGAAGAAATGTGTTGTTCCTTTAACCCAAGCACAAGAAGTTGGCTACAAAAGAACAGGAAGTGTTGATGACTAAGTATAATCAACTCCCAGCACATGGAAGGTAGCCTCATGGTGTAGGGTATTATTCTGTAGTTTAGTCATTTTAAACAATAAGTAGGTTCTCACATTTATTAAAGGAACAAAAATGCTCTTCAAGGGTCTTGTAACAGGTTCTCCAAGTTGGGGACATAGGGAAGGATTATTTTCTCTATTCTACTAAAATCAGGTCATGTCAGTTCCCACCTCAAAAACATGCAATGGTTGCCCTTTGCCTAAAGAGTAAAGCCCAAGTCTGTGAAGAGACTTCAAGGGTCTCTTGCACCTGGAGCCCACCAGGCTTCCCTCCCACCTTGTCACTGTAAAGGCCCATGCCTGGGCACAGCTGACCACTCACTTTTCCACATACTTGGCCCTGCCTCTGCTCATGCCAGCCCTGCCCTAGGAAGAGTCCTTCCCCACAGCTCCCACTATTTAAACAAGACTCCTCCTTTAAAAATCAGTTCAAATTGCCACTCTTCTGTGAAACACTCTCCTCGGAATCATTCTTTCCTTTGCACGGCCACACACAACCTATCATCTGCGTGAACTTCACTCAAGAGGCAGCTTGGTGTGAAGGCCAGGACTTGTCAGAAGGTCAGGTTGAAAATTCTGGATCCACCCCTTATTAGCTATTCCTCACTTTGGGCAGATCATTTAACCTTTCCAGTCTCCGTTTATTTTACATATAAGACGCAGATAAAAATAACCTTTGTCCTTATCGCAATTGTGGCTCACTTATTGATTCAACAAATACTTATTGTGCACCTAGTGGGTGTAGTGTGAAGTAAATTAGAAAAATAAATGTGAAACTGCTTTCTCAATTTGTGCTTGTTATTTTCATTGTTTTAGACAGCATGCCCTTGGTGGCTGAAGCCAGTCAGATGGACGTTGAATCCTCTGCATCTCTGCAGCAGGCTTTTTTACCCAATAGGTTCTCAATTAGTGTTCGGCAATGGCGTGAACTAGAGGAAAAGAGACACCTCGAGGTCGCTCAGTGTAGGCCAGTGTGAGAACCCTTCTGGGGCTTCTCACAGAAATGACGCCCCTGCTTCCAGATCTGCGGACCCACTCATGTAAAAGCCAGGGAGGAGGGGCACTGGTCTCCACTGGATAAACAAAATGCTTAGGAGGGTGGAGGATAAGATTACTCTCAACTATCTGACACCTTTATTTATGTAATGTCTGGAAAGAAAAAAAAAAAAAACCTCCAAAGTGCTTGCGGTCCATTGGAGGCTTAGGAAATAATTACCTGCTTAGAAACCTGGGAGGAAATTAAGCGACGCAAGGCAGTCTTGTTCCTGTCTTCTTTTTGTCCCTCTTTCACATGTGAAACACAACAAGCTGACGTGATCGGAGCCCTGCTGGGCTGAGGCGGAACAAAGAAGTGTTTCCATCTTTGGTTTTCCCTGGCCTGCTGTGAGGGATGGGAAATATGGCATGAAGCCTGGAGAACAGTAGCTGGAAGTCCAGTTAACGGAATCCAGTGTGTGGACCTGGGATGGAGGGAGAACCTGATCCGGAACCCGAGGTCCCGTGCGGGGAAGGTCAGTGGGGCCTCCCTCAGAGAGGAGAGAGTAACGACCTGTCAAGTCTCAACCTTTCCTGAGGTTCCCCACCCCTCAACTCCCTGAGCCGTTCCCTCCTCTCGCCCCTACTCTCCCATTGCCTCTCTTTCCCCTCCCTGCTAATTGGGGTGAACTTTGGAAGGTCCCAAGATGCAGAAGGGAACCAGCGACCCCTGGTGGTCGGCATTGGCATGAGGCTGACCAAAAGCCAAACTTTGTGGAGAGAAAAGGCCAGACTGTGCAGTCAACCCTCAGAGTGGACTTCATATTATTTTAGATCTTAGATCAGTGTGGAAGATAAACCCTGAGCTTTTTAATAATGGTAGATAAATTCAAATTTTGAAAATGACGCAGACTTCGGAGAGAGATTCCTGAACCAGACCTAAGCAAAATTGTGAAAACTGTAAAGCCAAACTAGTCTTCTCTTTGGTTCCCCACTCCTCCACCCAGCCTATCCTGACTTCTACTGTCCCCTCCACCAGCCTTTCAACAGGCACCCCAATTCTCTTCTGTCATGGAAGAACTGGAAGCTAACAGAAATATATATAAATATATACAGTGTGTATAATTTGAGAATCTGGAGCTTAGATAGCGTCCTTAAGGCGTCACTTTGCTGGTAACACCTAGAGATTGGCTGACCTGGCCAGTGCCACACAGCCTGCCGACAGCGAGGCTGGGACCAGAACCAGATCTCCTAGAGCCCCTCCCAGGCTAGGACCTTTTATGTCACCACACTGTATCCCTCCCCAAAGATAAATCCCCATCCCTCATCAGATTTTTTATATTGTGAAAGGTGCTAAACTCAAAGAAAGTTTCTCAAATACTGGAATCCAAGGATGATGGTGACTGTGTAGAGAAGGTGCTTGAACAGACATGTCTTGAGTGTGCTTCTCGTAGTGACTGCCTATTTATGCATAAACTGATGTAGGTTAGGGCCTTGAGCCTATTTGAGCTGCTGGGATGGTAAATGGGGGAATGTTCTTATCGCTCAACTGAATGAGCCCTTTGTTGTTTTCTGGGGGCAACATAAAAGAAGTGGGAAAATGTGACTTTGTGGTCTTCCAGAGAGAAGGTGTGAGGGTCAGCCTGGTACAGTGCTCTAAATTCTGGTTTGGGGAAGTGCTTTTATGTTGTGATTTCACAGTTTGCCTCTAGAATGGAAGTGACCACATATATGTCCTTATGCACGACCTTCTACCCAAGCACCAGTCCTGAATTTCCAAAAGGCAAACAGGCATGGTCAGTTGACTGTGCTGATGCCCCCTTTGCATCCAACAGATCTCAGACTCACTCAAACCAGGTTTTCCTCCCAAACTGCTCATTTGTCAGTGACCCACCCTTTCCTTGGTCATCCAGGTGTGACAATCCAGAGTTGTCACTGATTCAAATTCCTCCACCTTCTACATCCGTTCTTCCCCCTCTAGCCTCACTGCTGTTGGAATAGACCAAGATAGACACCAGAGTCCTTCACTGTCCCACGTTTCTAGTCTCTCTCCCTCCAAACCATCCAATATAGGAGGTTATATTCCAAGACCATGCAACTTACTATACTAAAAAAGATTCATGAAGGGGAATTATTTCCATACGGTCGCAGACTTCCACCATTATATATAATTTATCCCTTAACTCTGTCCTCAAAATACGTTAAATAATGCCTCCAATGCATTTCATAAGTAATTCTTTGTGTAACCATTATTAGCTTAATATTGATTCTGAGTTTGAGGAAAAACTGTGGGGACATGGGGCCGTGTTCCTAAGGTAGGAAATGGTAAGTGGGGGTGGGGGGCTGGATACCTCCACCCATCCAGGAGGCTGGCTTCAAATGGAGGTCCAGGTCCAGCTCCTGCCTCAAGACCATCAAAAAGGACTACAAATCTCAGTGTCGAGATTCACACAAGAGCAAGTCTCCTCCCTCTCCTAGCCAGAGAAGCTCCCTGACTTACCAACGATGTAGGCATGAAAATGAGTTACAGAGAAATGTGTCCACAAGTGTCCTGTGGACCCCTGTGATAATAACAGCTAACGTTAGTCCATTTAGCACGCGTTATGTTCCAGGCAGTGTGCTAAGTGCTTTACATCTTCTAACTCATTGAATCTTCACAACAGCCAAGTACGATAGGTGCTGTTATTCCCGTTTTACAAATGAGAAAACTGGGAGTTGGAGAGGTGGTCTCATTCCCCAAAGGTCACGTAACTAGTTGGTGGCAGAGCTGGGTTTGGGCAAATGTTCTATGAACTATGGAGCCCAGGTTCTTAACCATACCACTACATTATTGCCTGGGCAAGCCTGGAAGCTAACACCATGAGAGCCCAGAGTAAGTGCTGGCGAATGGGTACGTGAACATACTAATATGTTATTATGACATTAGCATTTTATAGTGGCATATTAATTATTCATATTACTATTCAAACCACTGGCTCTGGCTTTCTTGGTTCCTTACTCATTGGTCTCAGTTTCCACATCTGAAGCATGGGGAAAGAAAATTCCTAAAGGACCAGGAGTGGTGGCTGTGGGTTTGCTCAGTGCCTTAGAGTTGTGAGATCGATAGTTTAATTGCCGTGAAACACATGGGCCTTGGTGATGCCGCATAAATAATTGCAATAACTGTGGCCAGTGATGGAGAGGATGGTTTTCCAATATCTTATTTTAAAATGCATTCCTCTACAATTAACTCCACACGCTTCTGGCAGAATGAGTATCCCATACAGACACTTAATGTTATTTTTTTCTCTAAGGCACTTCAGCTCTGGTTGCTTCCCTCCTTTTCTGGGCTCTCCGTCACTGGGATCAAAGGTCACCCATCTGATTTGAGAGTGTCTTTAGGCCCCTCAACTGATGGCGGGGGTGGCTTAAAACCCAGTCTGTGGTTTTCCTGGGGACGAAGTATACTCAAAAGAGCCTTTGTGATGCCACAGCCAAACGCCCCCCCCTGCCCCAGGGCCCTTGGCTTTCTGCATCTGTGCATTCCAGCTCTGTCTGGTGATATCATCCTCCGGACAGGGACCCCCTCTCAGTTCCAGAATTCTATGCCCGGAGAAGGCCGCTCCCTGCAGCGTCTTT
>JAQZBX010022486.1:0-31533 GCA_029593785.1 Cabassous unicinctus
GTGCCGGCAGCAGCCGCCGCTGCTGATTAAAAACTCACGGTTCTGGTTCTGTCGTCGCGATTTCTCTCTTTTGTCCCTCTCTCCTCTCGGTGGTGTGCAGTCTTCCCCTGCTGTCCTAAACCCTAGAAGATCTATTTTGGGTCTGTTTCAGCCAGTTCTCTAGCTATTTTTCTGGAGAAGAGATTCCTGTGTGTTACTAGTCAGCCATCTTCCCGGAAGTCTAGCTTACTTCTTATTACCTTCCAGAAAGTACCAGTATTTCTGTTTTCTTCCCTGCAAAAAGACAGTTATCATCATCTACCCATTTTCCATCTTCGAAAATGTTGACAACTCTCATTTGCTGTGGTCCCTTTCTTATTCTTTGTTTCCTTGTTCATTTGTGTCTTTTTCATTCTCTCTCTCTCTCTCTCTCTCTCTCTCTCTTTAACATTTTAGTGAAGTTTTGGGAGAGAGGAGAAATAAACACATGTATTTAATCCATTAGGTTTTCCAGAAGTCTATTTATTCTTTATGTATAATCATTTTAAAAAATGATAGCAAGGGAACTGAAAAAGTTAAAGTTGTAGGCCCTCTTTCAAATTTAAGTGGGTCTGATGGCCATTATCTACATACACTCTTCCTGGAGACAAAAATCCCAAATGAACTATGTGTCTGACCCAATATCAACATTCTCATATTTTTATGTACAAACATAAGTTAGTGGATAATTATCTGCTTTGCAAAGAGATTTACTATGGGAAATAGTGAACTCCCCTAGAATATTTTAATTGGAATTTTAGTAACAAAACTCAATGTATAGTTTATAATGTACATTATGTACAATATAGTATACTTATGTCTTCTTGCTAGCCAAGTCACTCAGAATAGTCTTTATTTGTGCACAAACATTTTAATCAGATTATGGCCTCAAAAAAAGGAGAATTGGCAAGGAAGAGGAGGACAAGAAGAAAGAAAATAGTCTCTCAGGACTCCTGGGCAACAAATAGAGACAAACTGGGATGACAGCCAGAGGTGAGAGAAGGCCATCCATATAACTGGGAAAAGGTACCCTTAAGATAGTATAAAAATAATAGTGAATCCTCGCTCATGGCAATGAAGGGGTTCAGAGGCAAGCAGGTGGAAGATTGGAGAAAACAATTGTAGACATGAATCAAGTATCATGATTATAATCAACAGCGTGACTGTTGTTGAACAAAGAGATTCTAAGTCACAAAATGTGCAGGGTCTGAATAATGGGTTGTGTATCAAGAGTGTCCTAAGTAAAAATAATAATGGCAAAGAGAGAGGACCTAGAGAATTTAAGGAAAAATGAAAAATAAAGTAGCAACCATAAAGATCAGAAAGAAAAAATCCAGTGGAATTCTTCCAAGTTGACTTCAGGATTTTAAAAGCATAGATTTTTCAAAAGGGAAAATGTTAATGTAGAGTCATTAACAGGAAATAGCATTTTATGATGATATTAGGGACAACCAAAGAAAAGCAGAATGATATGGGCCTTAAAATAACATTAATATAATAACTAATGTTTAAACATTTGCTATGTAGTAGGCACAATGCCAAATGGCTTATGATAGAATTATTCCATTTAATATTTACAACAACACTATGAAGTAGAAACTATTTACCACCATTTACAAATGAGGAAACTGAGGCTTTCTGACTTCAGATAATTTGCCCAAGGTCATAAATACTAGGATTCAAACTTAGGTCTGTCTGACTCCAGAGTTGGAGCATGTGTAGCTACCAAATTAATAATATCAATAATAATGACTATTTGTCAAATATCCCTGATGAGTCAGGTATTTTTTATACATCATCTTTTCCCTCACTATAACTCTGTGGGATACATTTCAATAATATCTAGGTATTAATAAGGTATCATTACCTTATTAAATATTAATAGTAGCCTTTTAATAATCCTGTGAGATAACTATTGCAGGTATTTATAGGATTTTACCTTATTAATTATTAATAATAACTTAATGAGAAGTTATAATCAAATGCATGAAAAACTGATATTGAATTCCTTCAAAAGCAAATCACCAAGGAGCGGATGTGGCTCAAGCAGTTGAGCGCCTGCTTCCCACATGGGAGGTCCTGAGTTCAATCCCCAACCTCAGTACCTCAAAAAAAAAAGGCAAACCACCTTTAACATCTCTGCCATGTCTTCTTCTTCTCCTATGTAAGTGGACAGGGAGGTAGAGTGGAAAGAGACAGATCTGGCTCTGCCTGACTCAGGATCAGATGCCAGCACAGTTGGAAAAACAACTCAGGAGATTGTCTTATGAGGTACACAGCCGTTTCTCTAACTCCTTTGAAATTTTCCTTTAAGTGTACTGTGGATATAGCATCTTGTTTGTGGGGGAGCAGAGTGAAATCTGAGGCCTCTAACATGTACTGGAGAGAATAAAAGAGAAGACATAGGGAAATGGATGTGGCTCAAGAGATTGGGCTCCCATCTACCACATAGGAGGTCCAGGGTTCAATTTCTGGGGCCTCCTGGTGAAAGGCAAGCTGGCCCATGACGTGAGCTGACCTGAGCATAGAGCTGGCCCACGCAGAGTGCTGTCCCATGCAGGAGAGCTGGCACAGCATGATGACGCAACAAAAAGAGACACAGAGGAGAGACAATAAGAGACACAGCAGACCAGGGAGCTGAGGTGGCACAAGAGATTGAGTGCCTCTCTCCCACTCCAGAAGGTCCCAGGATCAGTTTCCAGTGCCACCTAAAGAGAAGACAAGCAGACACAGAAGAACACAGTGAGCACAAAACAACAAGAGGGGGTGGTGGTGAAATAAATAAAATCAATCTAAAAAAAAAAGAGAAGGCAGAAGCGATAATATTAGAGAATTAACGTAATTCAAAAAAGGATCTGAATTCTACATTGCAAATAACAAAACTGAAAACCAGAGGAATAAAATAATAACTGCGTATATGAAACATGAGTTCCTAGAATTAGGGAGTATCACAAGGAAAACTTTGAATATTTGGGGGAAAAAAAAACAAAAAGGCCTACCTCTAATGTTATGTAACTTGTCCTCACTGCTTAAGAGATGGTTTGCAATTCCAGTTTGAAAGATATTCGGACTCATTGCTTTTCCTCTTACCACTGCCTGCTTTGGATCACCCTGCTATACATTTACAGCATTCCCAGCAATGGCAAGGAAAGGGAGAGGGAGAGGGACCCATGTCTCAATGGAAAATCTGTTAATAGATTTGCTTTTAAAAAAGAGTAGGGAAGAAGATAACATTATTGGTTAAAAGTAGTTTTCTAAGTTAGCAATCAATACTCATGATTGGAACACCTGGAGTCAGGATGAGGGCTCTGTTGGCTCATTGGGATACTTATTTGACTCCAGGATATTAGCTAAACACACCTTCCTAGTTTGCAGTTTGCCTCTTCTCTGAAGGTTTATAATATAGAGATTACGGTACATGTTGGCCACTCATGGATAACTGGTGTCAGCACAGGTGGGAAAAGTAGATGAGTGCATTTATCCAAGGAAGACAAACTGGAAAACCCTTTTTCTACCTTGTCCTTGATGGCATCACACGTGCTATTATCAATCTCCTCCAAAACCTCACCCAACACTCCACTTAGCAGTCAGGCACCAGGGGAATTCTGAGTAAAAAGATATCTGTCCTTGTTAGAATGAAGACATAGTACTTGTCAGGAATCTTGGTTATTGGCGTGACAGCAATAATAATGTTGATAATATAGACACTATTTTTTTAAGTTTTATTCACACAGCACAATCCATCCAAAGTGTACAATCAATGGCTCTCAGAATAATCAGAGTTGTGCATTCATCACCACACTCAATTTTAGAACATTTTCATTGCTCCAAAAAGAAAAATCCCATACTTTTTATACCCCTCCTATTATTGACACTTAGCATTGGTATAGTATCTTTATTACAATTGATGAAAGAATATTACAATATTGCCAATGTCTATAGTCCATAGTTTGAGTTAGTTGTATTTTTCCCATACACCACCCTATTATCAACACCTTATAATTAGACATGGTCTATTAATTGTGCTAAAGACGGCAATGAGTGGAAATGGTCTACGTGATTCTTGGTGTACTGAGGAGCCAAGTTCATAATTAAGTAGTCCTATCCCCAGTTCTGATAAAATAAGTGTCTGGTCAACCCAAATCATGAAGATAACTGCAGGGTCCAACATATTTTTATTTCCTGGGTCTAGAAAACCCCTAATTTCAACCCTTTCTCTTAGCAGGTTTCATTATGCTTCCATGGACAATGTCATAAAGAGCTTGCAGGGTCCACCTAGCCCCACTTTCCGTCTACAAGATCAAGAGGCCTCCGTTTAGTCGCCCTTACCCAGTGTCAACCTTGGTCTCATTCTCCCTTCTTCTGCAGTTCCCAGCAAATCACAGCTGGGTTCCCTGCTGAACCCTACACCCAGTCCTAGCCACTTCTCATACCCCATTCTTGAACCCATCCTAACCGAGGAAGTGTTTGGTATTTTACAGGCCCCGTGCCTCCCCACAACCCCATCTCATGGGCATGAGAAGTGAGTGTACTCTCTAAAGCCTGGAGTCTGTGGCACCTTGGTTATGGGCGCTACATGCCTGTGTAGCCTGCCCATTCATTGCCTGATTTCCTGGTTTCTGGGCAGACGTGGGTCTGGCTGTTCCTCAAGAATGCATGGAGGATGGTTGTGCTGCCCTGTGAAGCACACCTCTCCTGACTGCCAGGCTCCCCACCATCCCTCTTCCTTAGTCCTGACAATTACCCTGCCCAGGATCTCAGTGCTGAGGCTGAAAACCAAAGCTCGGCACAGCTGTTGGAGCTGCTCATTTCAAGCCCAGGGTCACACTTCTCCAGACTTTGGGCTGCAATCTTGATTCCTTCTCACTGTGCTCCCTGCTGGCCTCTAACCTACCTCCCAGTGCCAAGTTTTCTGAAACTGTGATTAAGGTGGCTGGGCCACGTTAGCCTGATGCCTCCTCTGGCCAGCTGGGCCCCCATCCAGGCTAGTGTACCACAGCACAGCAGGGGAAGACCCAGAGGTGGGTTTTCCATAAAGCTTGCTCATTCACATGGGCCTCTGTGAGTCCTGGGAGTTGTAGAGTGTGCTAGGTGGGGAGAGAAAGCCAGGTTATTTACAGGAAGAATTTCTGCCAGTAAATTGCCTACCGTTGTGTTAAAAGAAAGGGATATGAATCTCCAAGACACTGGTATTTTGTTGCGAGTTCTTTTCTCATTCAAAACAAATATTCACTTCCATATCTAATTTTGAATTCATGATTTGTGTTCTTTTTCTTAAAGAGGAACACCAAATTTTAAAGCTTCAGGCTCCACAAAATCTGGATCTACCTTTGGGAAGACCAAGCCCTGTCTGAAATGAGTATGATTTAAATGGTCTAGGGCAGTGGATATGGACTAGGGTCAATTTTGTCACAACGGTGTGTGTGATTATGTGTGTGTGTGCGTGCATATGCTATTGGCATTTAATAGATAGAAGCCACAGATGCTGCTAAACACCTTACAATGTACAGGACAGGCCCCACAACAAAGAGTTATCTGGCCTAAATTGTCAATAGTGCCACAGCTGAGAAACCCTGATCTAGGATGGGGCTTTGAGCATCAGCATTTTTCAAATCTTCCAAATTAACTTGACTATATAGCTAAGGTTAAGAACAACAGGTCTACAGATAATAATAGCTAACCTTTACTGAGTACTTAATATGTGCCAGTCACTGTTCTAAATGCTTCCCATGGATTAACTCATTTAGTCTTTGAAATAATCTTATGACATAGGTACTATTAATATTCCCATTTTACAGATGAGAAAATTGAGGTACAAAATATTAAGAAATGCCCCCACTGGGATTCAGTCCCAGGCAGTTGGGCTCCAGAGCCTGAACTGCTAACTAGTATTGCATCCCTTATCCTCCTTGACTGGCTTACTTTCCCAGCTAGAGATCTCTACAAGAAAAGGAAGAGAGAGTCTCTGGCTACTTCCAAAGTCTGCCCCCCATCACTCAGAAAGGAAAAGGTGCAAAGATCCCAAAGCCGACACAGCTGAGACAAGAGGAGATGTATGGAACCACTTCATACTGTGTGCCTAGTTGGGGGTATGGGCATTTGTTTCAGTTTCACAGAGATGTCTATGTCTAGTTCAATTTGTTGGCTGCAATTTCTTAAAATGGAAATTTTATCCAGAAACGGTAGATCCATGTTCAGGTAAAAGTTCTAAGAAAAAGCTCCTTAGCCCATTAGACTGTAAATAAATGACAGTAATTTTTGCTACCACCACCAGCTTCAGAGCAGTAATGGGCTTTGCAGCAATGCCCTTTACAGATGGGTATCTTTATTTGAAGGCCACGCCAAGTAGCTGTCAGAAATGCTGACTACCAGACTAGGGAAAGTACTGGCAAAAGGGAGGAATGCAGGCAATTTCTGTGGCAAATGGCAGAAATGTATAACCCAAGATGACTCTCTCTTTATTCACTGTTACAAAATACTCAAGCAGAAAAGTACTCGTACACTTGAATTTCGTGGTTCCATTCCACAAAATTGAGAATGAAGAGGACAAAATTTCTGCCTTCAAGTCAGGGGATGTGATAGGGTAAGACAAAGACAAAAAATTTCTAAAATAAAACAGGGTATAGAAAGAGCCACAAAAGGTACAATAAAGAGCTATAGGAATCCCAAGAAAAGGAAGGTCACATCAAGTGGGCAGGACATCAAAAATAGGCCCGGGGAGCCAGTGTAGCTCAGTGGTTGAGCATCTGCTTCCCATGCAGGGGGGATTGAGTAGTAGGAGGTACCAGGGATTGAACCTGGGACCTCCTTGTTGCAGTTGGGCAGTTTGATGTAATTATGAATTCCAAAAATATAATTGGATCATGCTTGTAAATTGATCTGTTAATCTGGGCATGATTAAGTTATGATTAAGGCATTGACTGGGCCACGTCAGTAGGGCGTTGAGCCCCACCCCTTGGTGGGTGGGGAATCAAATATAAAAGGCAAGGCAAAGAACAGAGTTGAAGCAGTCTTTTGAGAACACTTTTGATGTTGGAAAGAAGGCCCCAGGAGAACAGAAGCAAGCCGTTCGCCTGATCGTCTACAGCTGACCTTGTGGAGGAAACAGGAGCTAAGCCCGGAGAGAAATGCAGCCCCGGGAAGAGAGGAACCCCAGAAGCCTGAACCCTGGCAAACGCTGGCAGCTGTCTTGCTCTAACACGTGGCAATGGACTGTGGTGAGAGAAGAAACATAACGCTTTACGGCCTGGTATCTGTGGACTTCTACCCCAAATAAATACCCTTTGTAAAGACCAACCCATTTTTGGTATTTCACATTAGCACCCCTTTGGCTGACTAATACACTCCTAAATAAAGAAAAAAGCTTTAAAATATAGGACTAATGAATATGTGGCATCTGAGAGGAAATTTATAACAGCTTTATTGAAGTTTAATTGGCACACAAATTAAGGACAGTATGATAAGTGTTGATATATGCATACACCATCATCACAATGAAGATAATGAATTAATTAATCACTCCCAGGTTTCCTCATGTCCCTTTGTAGTCCTACCTACCTGCTCCTCTGTGTCCCTCCCCACACATACTGCCAGTCTCCAGGCAGCCACTTTCTGTAACTATAGATTCATTTGCACTTTCTAGAATTTTATATAAATGGAGCCATAGAACATGTACTATTTTTTTGGCGGGGGGGAGAGTCTGTCTGCTTTTATTCATCATGTTCTTGTGTGTAACAATAGTTCATTCCTTTTTACTTATTTTTTAAAAACTTTTAATTTTGGAATAATTTTAGATTTTTAGAAAAGTTAAAAAGATAATACATAGAGTTCCCATATACCTCAACCCAGTTTTCCTTAATGATAACATCTTACATTGCAATGGTACATTTGTCAAAACTAAGAGACCAACATTAATATATTACTATTAACTAAATTCCAGACTTCATTCAGAGTTCACCAGTTCTTCCACTCATGTCCTTCTGTGGTCCCAGGAATCCAATCCAATCTACCACAATCAGTCATCATGTTTCCTTAGTCTCTTCTGGTCTATGACAGTTTCTCAGTCTTTCCTTGTTTCCCATGACCCTGACAGTCTTGAAGAGTACTAGCCAGGTCTTTTGTAGAATATCTGAGTTTCCCACAGGATTAGAATGGGTTTATGCATTTGGGGGAAGAATACCACAGAGGCAAACTACACTTCTCATAGCATCATAGCTGGGGGCACTTGATATCTACATGGCTTACCATTGGTGATTGTAACCTTGCTCACTTGATTAAGGTGCTATTTGCTAAGTTTCTCTACCATAAAGTTACTGTTTTTCCCTCTAATCTTTGGAACTAGGCCACTAAGTCTAGCCACTCAAGGCAGGATGGGGGAGAAGAGGGAGAATTAAACTCTACCTGTAGGGGTTAGTATCTACTGATATTGATAATTAATAGTGTTCCATTGTTGGGATATATCACAATTTGTTTATCTTTTCACCTATTGGTGAACAATTAGGCTTTTTGCAGTTTTCGGCTATTACAATAAAGCTGCTTTTATTTCTTTTTGGTAAATACGTAAGAGTACGATGGCTGGACTATGTTTATAGGTGTATATTTAACTTTTTAAGAAACTGCAAATTGTTTTCCAAAATGGTTGTACCATTTACATTTTCATTCAACAGCATATGAAAGTTCTAATTCTTTACATCCTTGCCAGCACTTGGCATGGTTGGTCTTTTAAATTTTAGCCATTCTAATCATTTTGTAGCAGTATGTCATTTTAGTTTGTATTTCCCCAGTGACTAATGATGTTGTATGTATTTTCAGGTGCTATTTGCCATCTGTATACTTTCTTTGGTGTGTGTCTATTCAAACTTTTTGCCCATTTTTAAAATTGGTTGTTACATTACTGAGTTTTGAGAGTTTTTATATATATTCCAGATATATGGTTTGCAAATATTTTCTCCTAGTCTGTGGCTTTTATGAAAAAGCAAGAATGGCTATGAAAGTGAAGCCAAGAAGCCAGATGGCAGAACCTAGACCCAAGTCTTGGAACCTAGTCAATGACTCTGACAAGAATTTGTCCAGCTGTATTTCAGAACTTCTCTGGAGCAGTAACTCCTTTTTTTACCTTCCATATTTCCACTTTTTGAACTGGAATGTCTATAACTTCTATCCTATGCCTGTCCTATGATCGTATGTTTGAAGTGCTGAGGTCAGATAACTTCTCTTCAGTTTCACAGGTCCACAGATGGAGTGATATTGTTCCTAGAGTATTGTATTCAATGGATTCTATTTAGGAACCTCTTCCAAAACTGGTTTATATGACTTACTTTATGAGATTTTGAACTTTTGAACTATTGAGATTTAGATGAGATTTTTTTAACTCGAGCTGATGCTGTAATGGGATTAGATTTTTGAGAACCTTGGAAGGTGTGAATGCATTTGGCATTAGGGAAGAACATGAATCTTTAGGATCCAGAGTAAAGCCTGTGGTAGGCATAATTCTAAGATGGCCCTCCCACCTTTACCCCCTGCCCCAAGATTCACAGCCACTGGTTATTCAATCAAACACTAAACTAGGTACTGCTGTGAAAAGATTTGATAGATAAAGCCACAAATCAGTTGACCTTAAATACAGAGATTATGTGGATGGACCTGACTTAATCACATGAGTCCTTTAAAAGCAAAGCATTTCTCCTAGCTGGTAACAAAAGAGGCGATCAGACATTTGAAGCACAAGAGGGATACAGCATGGCATTACTGTCTTGAAGATGGAGTGGGCCACATGAAAAGGACCTGAGAGCAGCCTTTAGAGACTGAGAACCATCCATGGCTGGAAGCCAGCAAGAAAATTAATGTAATTCTACAACCACAAGGAAATTAATTCTGCCAACAACCAGTTAGCTTGGAAGATAACCCTGAGTCCCATATGAGATTTATAGCCATGGCCAACTCCTTGATTTCAGCCTGATGAGACTCTGAGCAGAGAATCCAGCCACACCGTGCTTGAACTTTCCATCCAATTATATGGTGAGATAATAACTTCATAAATTTATAATAATACATTGTTTTAAACTGCTAAGTTGGTGATAACTTTTTATGCAACAGTCAAAAATTAATACAGTGAATTACATCGATTGATCTTAGAATACTTAACCAACCTTGCGTTTCTGGAGTAGACCCTGCTTGGTCATGATGGATTATTCTTTTATATATTGTTGAATTTGATTTGCTAAAATTGTGGTGAGATTTCTTTATATAAGTTCATAAGGTACCTGGCTCAAAACAAAAGTGAGAGGAAATCTGAAAGAGAAAGAGAAATGGAAGTAGGGTGAGGAAGGAAGACATTACAGGTGAGAGAACAACAGAAGCAGAGGTGGGAAAATGTCCAAATATATTTGGAAAACAATCTACAGTTTTATTTGGCTGAATACACACATATACGAAGTCAAGCAGTGGAAAATGCGGCTAGAAAGCCAGGGAGTAGGGTGCATCCTTAACTAATTAAAGAGCTACTGAAAGTTTTTTAGGGGCATAACCTGATGAACAAGCCAGCAGCAGTGTGAAGCTTGAAGTGCAGCAAACAGAACCTGGAGGGCAGTAGGGAGGCTCCTGCCATTATCTGGTTAGAGTCTGAACCAGGGCATGGAAATGGTGAGGAGGGAAAGCAAAAGATGGAGGAGGAGATCTATCCATTATCACCCAGCCTAGATTGGTGTTAGATTGGCCCTGGAGCCATCTGAGAGAAGCTGGGAAGCTGGAAAATGGCAGGGGCCTTACCACAAATAAGAAGATTGCTTGGAGGCCCTGATTTGGGGAGAAAGGAGGACTCTACTTCCTCTTTGGGCACTAGAAGATAAACGGGGCTTTTTTCATCATCTGTTGATTGGAACCAACTAATGAAGCCAAATCTAAAATTTATTGCTTAGCTGCAGGTACAGCCCTCTGTGTTCCTGCTGGATCCAGACCTAACTGGGCAGGGCCCAGAGAGTACACAGTTATTAATGGGGGCCCTGGAGAAGCAGCCAGAAGGATT
Source organism: Cabassous unicinctus (assembly GCA_029593785.1). NCBI lineage: Eukaryota > Metazoa > Chordata > Mammalia > Cingulata > Chlamyphoridae > Cabassous > Cabassous unicinctus. Next base: position 11,042 of record JAQZBX010022486.1, read on the forward strand.
CTAAGAAATGGTTTGAGTCTGATTCCTCCCCTAGGATGGAAGGTAGTTCAACTCGATAGTTGAAAAGTGGGGTAAAGGGCAGGGGTTGCTCAGTAGGAGCATAGCTCTTGGGTTTGAGGTCGCAGTGCAGGATCAGAAACAGATTTCCCTGGAAAGGGCCATTACCATGCTTATTATATCACAGGGGTTAAAAGGGAGCAGAGCAGTCTTGGGGAAACACAGCATGTTGGACATTTATTCTACATATATACCCTTTATCATGTTGAGGAAGTTTCCTTCTATTCCTATCTTTCAATAGGAATCCTGTGATTTTTTCTTTCGATCTGTTAAAGTGGTGTATTACATTGATTTTCTTATGTTGAACCATATTTGCATACCTGGGATAAAACCCGCTTCATCATGGTGTATAATTCATTTGATATGTTGTTGAATACGATTAGCAAGTATTTTGTTGAGGACTTTAGCTTCTAAGTTCATTAGAGAGATTGGCCTGTAGTTTTCTTTTCTTGTGGCATCTTCATGTGGCTTTGGTATTAGAGTGATGTTGGCATCATAGAACGAGTTAGGCAGTGTTCCCTCCACTTATTTTTTTGGAAGAGTTTAAGCAGGATTGGTGTTAGTTCTTTCTGGAAAGATTGGTAGAATTCACCTGTGAAGCCATCTGGTCTTGGCTTCACAAGAAGCCAGATGGTTTCTTGGTTGGGAGGTTTTTGATGACTAATTCAATTTCACAACTTGTGACTGGTCTGTTGAGTTCTTCTATTTCTTCTTTCATCAATGTAGGTTGCTTGTGTGTTTTTAGAAATTTTTCCATTTCCTCTAAGTTATCCATCTTGTTGGCATACAATTTTTCAAAGTATCCTCTTATGATACTCTTTATTTCTGTGGGATAGCCCCTTCTTTGTTTTTTATTTTATTTATTTCCATCTTCTCTCTTTTTTTCTTTGTTAGTCTAGCTCAGGGTTTGCCAATTTATTAATCTTCTCAAAGAACCAGCATTTGGTTTTATTTTTTTCTAGTGTTTTTTTTTTTTCATTCTCAATTTCATTTAATTCTGCTCTAATCTTTGTTATTTCCTTCTTTCTTGCTTTGGTATTAGTTTGTTGTTCTTTTTCTTGTTCCTCCATGTGTTCAGTTAGGTCTTTGATTTTAGCTCTTTCTTCTTTTTTAATATAGGTACTTATGGCTATAAATTTCCCTTTCAGCACTGCTTCAGCTGCATCCCATAGGTTTTGATATGTTGTGTTCTCATTTTCATTCATTTCAAGGTAGTTACTGATTTCTTTTGCAATTTCCTCCTTGACCCACTGATTGTTTAAGAGTGTGTTAACTTCCATGTATTTGTGCTTGTTCTGATTTTCTGCCACTTATTAATTTCCAGCTTCATTCCATTATGGTCAGATAAATTACTTTGTATAATTTCAATCTTTCTAAATTCCTCGAGACTTGTTCTGTGACCTAGCATGTGGTCTATCCTGAAGAATGATCCATGTGCACTTGAGAAGAATGTATATCCTGCTATATTTGGGTATAATGTTCTGTATGTGTCTATTAGGTCTGGCTCCTCTAATGCATTATTCAAGGTCTCTGTTTCTTTTTTAACCCTCTGTCGAGATGTTCTGTCTAATGATGATAATGGTGTATTTAAGTCCCCCACTACAACTGTAGAAACATCTATTTCTCCCTTTAGTTTTGCCATTGTTTGTCTCATGTATTTTGGGGCACCTTGGTTAGGTGCATAAATATTTATGATTGTTCTTTCTTCTTGATGGATTACCCGCATTTATTAATATATAGTGTCCTTTGTCTCTTACAATAGTGTTGCATTTTTTTTTATGTGCTAAAACATTTATTTACTTTTTTCCCCTAAAAATAAATATTGAACAGCTTTATTTCTTTTTTTTTCCTTAACTTTATTTGTACATTTAATAATCGAAAATATAAACAATTAAAAACTAAAAAGTAAACACAGATGAATAAATATATACATTTCTCCATTAAATGTAATGGATACATATAAAATTTTTTTGTGTGTGTGTGTGTGTGGATCAAACAATATGTTACACAATATATTTAGTTCATAGTAATGCATTCATACAGTATTTATCCTTTTGTGTCTGGCTTGCTTCACTCAGCATAATGTCCTCCAGATTCATCCATGTTGCCATATGCTTTACGACTTCATTTCTTCTTACAGCTGCATAATATTCCATCCTGTGAATAGACCACAGTTTGTTTATCCATTCATCTGTTGATGGACACCTGGGTTGCTTCCAGCTTTTGGCAATGGTGAATAATGTTGCTATGAACATCGATGTGCAGATGTCTGTTCGTGTCACTGCTCTCAGTTCTTCTGGGTATATACCCAGTAGTGGTATTGCAGGGTCACGTGGCAAGTCTATATTCAACTTCTTTAGGAACTGCCAAACAGTCCTCCATAGTGGTTATACCATTTTGCATTCCCACCAACAGTGAAGAAGTGTTCCTATCTCTCCATATCCTCTCCATAATGTTGCATTTTAAGTCTATTTTGTTTGATATTAGTATAGCTACTCCTGACCTTTTTTGGTTATTATTTGCATGTAAAATTGTTTTTCAATCTCTCACTTGCAATCTTCTTGTGCCCCTGGGTCTAAGATGAGTTTCTTGTAGACAGCATATATATGGGTCATATTTCCTTGTCCATTCTGTCAATCTGTGTCTTTTGATTGGAGAGTTCACTATAAAGGCAGTACTTACTTCATCCATTTTGTCTTTTGGGGTTTCTTTTATTTTTATTTTTTATGTCTTATCTACATAATCCAATGGGTCTAAATTCAGCTGTTTCAGGTCAATATAATTCAGTAACTTAGCATGGAAGGGTCTAGCCCTCAGAGATTGTTGAATAAGACCAATCTCTTTATTTGACAGACAGGAAATTCAGACCCTGTCTGGAACACGGCTAAAATGCTTGCTTCAGTTGTTTAATTTTCCCTATTTGGAGAAAAACTTTTGAACCTTAGTGTAGAAAGTTGTATATTGTAGCATACAAATTTATGCAAGGCACTGGGAAGAAAATATTATTCAGCTTTTAAGCAGCAGCTTTTCTGCCTTGTCCAAGCTAGGAAATTTCCAGAGATGTAACTGAGCAGAATTATAAAATGAGAAAGAGGACATATTGTTATTTTGGGGGTAAATCCATAGAATATCTGTTTCTTTTAGGAGGCATCTCAAACAGATTTATTTTGAGAATAAATCTCAAAACTGATTTTAAAAACACTCTGTGTCTTTAGAGAGTAGAGCATTGTACACTTTCTTGCATCCTGAGCTTCCATCTACTCTGATCCCAGGAAGGTGGCTCTGGGCTCCTGAGTCTTGAACTCACACTTGAAAAGGGGTTAACAACCCGCCTTGATAGGCACAATTAACTTAGAAAATGTTATTTGTCTTTATCAAGTGACATCTAGACTCAAGACTTTGGGGTGATCCTGAGTCAGTTTGTTCCTGGACCAAACAGGGATTGCTCAGTCAGGTAAGCCAGTCAGTCAGCCGGGCAGTCCATGAACATATTTCAAAGTCCCACTGTGGACAACCCTCTATCAGTACTGCCAGGGGGTTTCTGATCCAGAGGAGACCATTAAAGGTTAGAGCTAGAAGTGATTGCTAATTGGGACTATGACTCTGGAAGTGCTGGGGAAGGAGAAAATTGTAGAGATCTCATCTCCTCCTATCTACTCCAGTCTCCTTCCTCATCACTTGGGACTGTGTGATTCCATCACTTTCATTCTTCTCCTGGAAGGGCAGTGGGGCAGGGACTTGCATATGCCCAGCGACCTCAACCTCCTCAGGAAGCTTTCCTCAGCCTATTTCACATGTGATCTCTCCACCTTCTGAATACTCATTCCATTGTTCCTGTGCCTTCATTATAACACCATGTTGTCATATCACATGTTATTATTCATATATGTGTGTTTTACTCCCTTGTAGTGGATGCTGTGGTGTGCCACCCAGATCCCCACCTTCAGGTCCAAGACATACATCCCCAAGCTTCTGGGAGTGTTGCCTACTGAAAGCTCACAGCTGAGTCCCTTCCTAGGAATTTCCCTCCACAGAAGGGAGCAGTTTTTGCCCAAGGCTATTCTCCCTCCCACGTGGGAAACCCTCACCCAGTGACATTCAATAAAGGGGTGCAAAGGCACATCTCCCTTACCTCAATTCAGACATCTCTGAAAGGCCATCTCAGCTTCACAGCTCCCTGTGGCATTGGCTGAGGACATGACAGTTCAACCTCACCCCCTGCCCTATCTTGTGTCTCTCAGTCTCACACAGGTGTTGTTCTTCAGAATACTTCCCAATACATTTCTGGCTCTCAATCTCAGACCCAGGAAACCTGACCTTCAAAGCCCTCAATAGACTGGAATCTTATTAGGACCAGCTGTTGCATTCTTTGTATCTACCTTCCACTTCCATCCTGCTCCATCACCCTGTGTTTTGATCTGCTAGGATGCTAGAATGCACTATACCAGAAATGGATCAGCTTTTACAATGGGAATTTATTAACTTACAAACTTGCAGTTCTGAGGCTGAGAAAAATGTCCAAATCAAGGCATTATCAGGCGATGCTTTCTCCCTGAAGACCAGCTACCGGTGATCCTGGACTCCTCTGTCACATGGCAAAGTACACAGCAGCATGTGCTGGTCTCTCCCTTCTCTTCTGGGTTTCCTTGCTTTCAGTTTCTGGCTTCTGTGGCTTTCTCTCTCTCCATCTGAATTCATCCCATTTATAAAGAATTTCAGTAAGAGGATTAATACCCACCCTGAGCCATGCCTTAATTGAAGTAACCTAATCAAAAGTTCCCACCCACAATAGGTTTAAACCCACAAGAATGGACCAGCTTTAAGAACATGATTTTCTGGGAGTACATATAGTCTCAAATCACCACACCCTGGTATCCAGCATGGTGCTGAACAGAATGGACCCAAAACAAATTTCTATTGAATGGAAAACAATGACTTGGACAAAGATTGGACAATGGCTTTCTATTCTCCCTCTCAAGTTATACTCCCTTTGCATCCAAAGTAAACAGTGAATATCTCCTTGTCTCTATTTTTTTTTTTTTAGGAGGTACTGGCGTTGAACACAGGCCCTTGTACATGGGAAGCAGGCACTCAACCACTAAGCCACACCCGTTCCCCTCTCCTTGTCTCTAACATGCAAAATATTTATAGAGTGTATAGAGAATATAAAATACATACAAGCTAAGGAATCACTTATATAAAGTGTTTATGGGAGAAATTCATTTGTTAAAACCTGGAGAATGTTTATTTTTAACATCAGGAAGTGTGACCCAGGCTCATTTTAATCTTTCTGCTTCAGGTGAGCAGGTCACTAGGGCGTCAAGGGAGGCATCATATAAATTTGTTTTGTCACAGGAACTCTGGTAAAAAGTTGCACCCCTTTGCTAAAGATTAAAGTAATATATGCAAATGTGTTTTGTGAGTGTTACGCAATTGTAAAGTGTTGTTTTCTAAGGTAGAAATAACCAGGCATTGGACTCTTCTGGAATTGGTACTGCCTGCTAGGTTTGCTGGCAGGCTGTTTGCCAGTGTTTCCTTCATCTAATTTTTAAGTCACAAATAAAATATTATAACTCAACTGTAAATTGCTAACAACCACCTTCATTGCTTTGAGGAGGGTGCCTTTTTTTAAATTAGCAAGTGTGAAAAACTTCCAAGTCACATTAACCTCTTTGCTAACCTAACTGAGAGTGTCAGGTTGCAATGAGCAGCTTTTTCCACTGAGGTCCTGGCATAGTAACTATTATTGTAGAAAGCAAGAGGGTTAGACCTGAGGTCCTTGGCTCTCAGGTCTCAGCTCCTGCCACAGTCTGCAACTGCAATGAATAACAATTCACCTGTGTTCCCCATGCCTTTTGACCAATGATTCTTTAAATGCTACCCAAGGGGAAACAGTTTGGTGGTTCTTCAGAAAGTTAAGTATAGAATTGCCATGTATATCTCTGAAGAATAGAAAGCAGGGACTCTAACAGATATTTGACATGGATGTTCATAACAGCATCATTCACAATGTATTAAAGCCAAAGGGGTGCTGATGCAAAGTACCAGAAATCTGTTGGTTTTTATAAAAGGCATTTATTTGGGGTAGAAGCTTACAGTACCAAGTCCAACTCAAGGTACCATGAGAGGTACTTCCTCACCCAAAGTCTGTTGCCACGTGTTGAAGCAAGATGGCGGGCGATGCCTGCGAAGGTTCAGCCTTCCTCTTTCCTCTTAAGGCTCCGTGGTCCCAGTTTCTTTGAATTTCATCTGTAGGCTGACATAGGGCTCATCTCTCTTCCTCTGGGGCTCGTTTCTTTCAGGGCTCAGCTGCTCTGGTCTCTTCACAAAGTCAGCTGTAAAGTATCAGGCAAATTGCTCAGCTCTCTCCAGAGCCCCAGGATCAAGTTCTCTCCTCTGATCAAGTTCTTCTCTGTGTATCTACTTCCATGTTCTTGATTGAATGTCCATTTATATAGCCCAAGGGGGCGGGGATGCAACCCTGCACACCCTGATGATGTGGTTGAATCAAAGCTCTAATCTTGACTTAATAAAGCAAAACTGAAACCTCTGAATTTAATACAATCAAAGGTGTATCACAGAAAGAAGATGGCGGGATCGTGGTGAGGATCTGTGGAGGCATGAAAATAGGTGTGCCTAGAAGCAGATTTTAAAAGCAGTTTCTCTTCAAAGCATCTCTTTTTATACCACCTGACAAGCATCTTGATTCACCATGGCAGCAGCAGCAGTAAGATGAGCAACATCATGCAGAACTATCTTGAAACATTTATTTCCAACTCAAAACGGAGCTTTATATGGTGTTTGTCACAAATCTACATACTCTTCTCTTCCAGATGACTATAATTGCAAAGTAGAGCTTGTTTTGACATCCAATGGCAAGACGATAGTATGCTACCACCCTTCTGTGGATATACCATATAAACACACAAAACCTATCCTTCGACCAGATCCTGTGCATAACAATGAAGAAACACATGACCAAGTGCTGAAAACCAGATTAGAAGAAAAAGATGACCATCTTGAGCAAGGACCCATGATAGAACAACGTAGCAAAATGTTCTTTACTACTAAATACTGTTGGCATCCTCATGGACAGTATCACAGACGTCGCAGAAACCTGAATCCTCCAAAAGACAGATGATTTTCAAGTTCTTAGGAATCAAAGAGAAATGTTATCTTTTGCCTCCTTTGCCATTTAAGAAAATGTAATATGATGTATCTACTAATATGTTGTATAGTAAAATAGTAATAAGATATCTTCATATAAAGAAAAGGTGTATCACACTCAGAGGAACAGACCAGTTTACAAACATATATCTCTTTTTGGAATTCATAAGTAATATCAAACTGCTACACACAATAATCAAAAGAGATGAAGGAAACCCAAGTGTCTGTCAGCTGGTGCATGGATAAACAAAATGTGGTATATATACACAATGGGCTATTCAGCCATAAAAAGGAATGAAGTCCTAATATATGCTATAACATGGATGAATCTGGAAGACATCATGTTGCGTGAAATAAGCCAGACGCAAAAGGACAAATATTGTATGATCTCACGTATATGAAATAACCAGAATGTGCAAACTCATAGAGACAGAAAGTCAATTACAGATTACCAGGGACAGAGGTGAGGGTAGGAATGCAGAGTTAATGCTTAACGGATACAGAGTTTCTGCTTAGGTGGATGGGAACATTTTGGTAATGGATAGTGTGATGGTAGGACAAATTGTGAATTTAATTAATACTACTGGCTTGAATATTTGAAAGTGGTTAAAACAGGAAATTTCACGTCGTATATGTGTTACCACAATAAACACTTTAAAAAAATCATAGAACTGTACAACAGAGAGTGAACTCTAATGTAAATATTGACTTTAGTTAATCATATAAATATTGGCTCATCAGTTGTAACAAAGGTACCACACTAATGCAAAATATTAATAATAGGGAAAACTGTGTTTGTGAGGGGGTGGTATATGGGAACTTTGTACTTTCTGCATGATTTGGGGGTAAACTTAGAGCTGCTCTAAAAACAAATTAACTTTTAAAAAATGCTACCCAAGGCCTGCTTGGCAGGCCACCAACTGATCCAGAAAGCAAGTCCTCCCTTTAGCCCCAAACCATATACTCTCGTTTTGATTTACAACTAAGACTGACTTACTACTAGCTTGCTACGTGAATTATTACAGGTTAATCCAATTTGGAATTAATAAAACAAAACTAATGAGTTACCAAAGTTTATTGAGGATTCCAATTTAGTACTCCACCAAGAAGTCTGGCTTCTGGGTAAAGTGTGGTTTGGCAGAAAGAGCTGATGGAGCCTTGCCCACAGCTGCCATTCTCTGGAATGACGCTTCAGCATCATTGTTTTTATGTGTGGTGCAAAGGACTCCAATTGCTGCTATTCTTGCTTTAATTATAATTCACTGTTAATTTTGCTTCATCATTATCATAGTAGGTAGGATTTGTTTGGTTAACTTTAAAGTGAATAGTGATGCATATTTGCTTCAGTGGCATTTTTGGTCTTTAATTTTCCAGTAATTATACCTAAAGACAGTTATGCACTACAGTTTCAATGCGAGCTGTTTATGCCTTGATTGCTAAAACACATGTATACCTGATCCTCCAAAATATACTTTACATTGACCCATCAATAATATCCTTGAGTTATTTTTCTACTGGTAAGTGATAGGGGATGGGGTAGATTGGTTGTGGGTTATTTTGTCCCCTTAAAGTAGACTCTGGTAGGAAAAAAAAAAAAAAAGCTGGAAGCCACAGTCTTAGATTCCAGGAACAAACAACTGATGTACTGTACACCTTGAAAATAATGCAAATGTTTTGCACAAACTCATTTTCCTAGACAGATGCCTGGGAAATAAAATCCACACTTAGACTTTTCCATCCCCCACTCAGCTGCAGGCTCACTGAGATTGTAGCAGGAAGTATTGGAGGCAGAGTGAGCAGGCAGCAGCATGGTGATTAGGCCTGGGAATGGCTGGGGTTCTCCCAGGCCTAAGGTTTCAGGGCAACTGCAAATACGAGTGGCAGAGTCAGTTTGGCGGTTTGAAGATGTATGTACCCCAGAAAAACATGTTCTTTAAGCTAATCTGTTCCTGTGGATGTGAACCCATGGTAAGTAGGATCTTTTGATGAGGCCACTTCACCTAAGGTGTGGCTGCCTGAATCAGGATGGTCTTAATCCTAATACTGGAGTCCTTTATAAGAGAGTGAAATTCAGACAGAGAGTTAGAGACCCACAGGAGGCAAGAAGCTGAACTGGAAGAGAAGGGAGAGACCAGGAGACGCTGCCATGTGCCTTGCTGTGTGACAGAAAAGCCAAGGATTGCCGACAGCCACAATCTTCGGGGAGAAAGCATCGCCTTGATGATGCTGTGATTTGGACTTTTTCCCAAACAAACTGTGAGCAGATAAATTCCAAATGTTTAAGCCGAACCATTTCATGATATTTGCTTAGGCAGCCTAGGAAACTGAAACATTCACAAACACCAAGCTCTGCAAATAGTGGTCACAGGTTGCAGCAATAAATTTCTGTTCAGGGTTGTGATAGCTGCTGATCTCACGTAAGTAAATGGCCAGTGCCCATGAAAACCGAAAGCCACTTTGGGAGACTGGTCACTTTGGAGTTTCTTTAGGTATCCAAGTCTTCAGGAATCCCCCAAAGCTGGGCCTGGACTGCCTTGAGGCACAGTTGTGGTCACTCCCATCTCTGTGGGCACTATCGAATTTTATTTATACCTCTGTTAAGGCATTGTGTTCTGTCTTGCTTCATAGTTACATAAAGGTCTAACTTTCCTTGCAGAATTTGTTTCTTTGGGGCAGGACACCGTTTTAGGCATCTTTGGAAGGCAATTTGGCAGTGTCAGCAGCAGAGTTGGGGCAGCAAAGAGACCTGGTGTGAATCCTGGCTCCTCAGTGCCTTCTCAGAGTCTAAACCACTTCATAGGATTGCTGTGAGGATTGAAGGAGTCTATTGGGGCTCTCTGTTCTAACTATTTGAAACTCAACTCAATCTAGCTTATGCCAGAAAGAGAATTTATTGTTTCACAGAGGTACCACTAGTTTATATTACGATTTAGTCCAAAGACTAAAATAAGCAATTTGGTCAAATTGCTTTCTTTCTATCTCTATATCTCTCTCTCTCTCTCTCATACACACACACACAGCACACACATACACATGACAATCAACTCCCCTTCTTTCTGTGCCCCTCATTTTCTCCTACTGAAAATGAACTTCCTACATACAAGGGGTGGCAATGATTGCAGATAGTTCCAGGTTTTTTTTGTTTTGTTTTTAATTTCTGCTTAGCAGCCCCAGAAGGAAAGAGGGCTTCTCTTTCCCAGTATCAGTATATACAAGACCAGGAAGGCACTGATTGGCCAGGTCTAGGTTGTACGCCCACATCTGTGGTGAGGGGAGAAGAGGTTTTTGATTGGCAGTCCCACCAGGACCGTGTAGAGTGAGAGGAAAGGATGTGTGCAGATGCTTATTGATGCCAAAAATGAGGGAGGGAGGTGTTGGGCAGACAAAATAGTGGCTGTCCATTTCATTCATAGGATGCCATATATAAGGCCACAGCACCTGGTACCTAGACATTAAACTGAGTCACCCATTTCCTGCTTCATCTATCAGCCCCTAATCCCTCTCTGCTCTTTGTACCTCCTTTCTCCTTCCCCAGCCACAACGAGTCACTTCTGAGCCTGCAGAGAAATTGCAGCAAGGATTCTGGAAAGCTCTTGCCCTTCCTGACTCCCTCTAGGAACAGGAGAGAAAGTGTGCATTTGCTCTGGGACAGAAGAAAGATTTGCAAGGAAATCAGAAAGTAGTGGTAGAAGAGAAAGGAAAGAGGCCACTGAGAAGCCATTATGAGGCTTCAGCTCTTAGTGCTTGAGGAATTATGGCCTAGAGCAAGGCACATCCCATCAGAATTAGTGGCAGGGTTCAGAAAGGTGCTGATAGAATGAAAAGCAGGGTTCCTTTTGTTATTTTGTCTTCATATTCAGTGTTCTCCTCCTCCTTCTCCTTTTGTCTGCTGTTTTCACAGGGTCAGAGAGCTCCAGATAACATTCCTTCCTATGCCAGAGGTCACAGCCAAGAGCTGAGGTGTTTGGGCAGGAAGCAGAGAGAAGTTTAACCAAGGCCCAGACAAGGCCTAGTTGGGGGCATATCAGAATTCAATCCAGAATGTGCTCCACAAGGGCTTTTTTTGAGTCAGTGGCAGAGAGGACACCTAGGGGTTGGGGGTGAGGGTGTTGATAGGCCAGGACTCTTCTGAGACCTGAGCATGCAGCAAGTGTAGCACCCTCAATGGATTCAGAGCCAATGGGAACCATTCCCCCCAGGACTGGGAGAAGTCAACACCTGTGCAAGAATTTATGATGAGTCCTTTCCACCCGCCCCCCCCCCTTGAAATTATATTCCAGTAAGCCTGGAGGGCAGAGAGAAAGAGGTAATGAGGTAATATATGATTCCCTAAGTTCTTGGCCACATGCGGTTGTGCACAGAAAGAGTGGGACATGGTAGGAGGCTCAGGAACCCCCTTCCATGCAGTTGTGTTGTAGAGAAAAGAGAATGAGACGTGGAATCAGAAGATCTGGATTTAAAGCCAAACTCAACCACTCACTTGCTGTGTGATCACTCAATTCCTCTGTCTCTGAATTTCTTCATCAGGAAAAAACACAGACAATTATACTTCATGGGGATGTAGCGAGGATTATAGGAGCTGTTCATGGGTTTTTCCATTTCTGTGTCTAACACCTTACCCAGGAAGCTGTAGAGTGTAACTGTTAGGAGCATAGAATTTGGAATTTGACAGAGCTGGGCTCAAATCCCCATTCTGAAATATGAATAAGGTATTTATGAATGAAATGACCAGATGTCTGGGATTTGCTTCAAAATAATACAGGAAGCGGGGAGAGGTTGGGGGTGTTGCAGAAACAAGATTGGCCATGAGTTGATAACGGTTGAAGCCAGGTGGTGGATACCTGGTATTTATTACACTGATCTACCTACTTTATATATACAGGTAGTCCTCGCTTTGCATGTCCCGATATGCATGGACTTCAGTTACCATGGTTTAGTTAAATAACATCCATCCCCAAACAACATGGTTCAGGTTTCAGTTACCATGGTAATTGTATAAAGTACAAACTTAGCTGCTAGCTCTTCAGTCCACAAATCACTGCATAAAAAAACAGAAGCACATTATGGTCTGTGACTAGTCATGGTACCTCTTTCAGTGTCTGCAGCTGGTTGGTCACTGCTCATCTGTCATTTGGTTCACTCACAGGAAAGCATGCAGTTATGCTCTCCAGATAAACCCATGTGACATTTTACAACAATGGATATTTGAGAAAGGGGAATTGGCTAACAAAGATGAAATTTCTGCAAAGAAAGGAGAAGTGCTAATGCTGAAGTGAAATTCAAGCCAAATGTAAATGGAATTATAGAAGAAATAGCTGACCGTGGGAATCTTGACAAGGCCACCATCTACGCATGTCATGTACATATGCAGCCAGAGGAACTAGTGAAGCCACAGGCAGAAATGAGGAAACTGGTTGTGACAAAAGAATGAAGATGTCCCAGAAAAAGTGGTGCCAGATTACATTCACATTGAAGGGTTGCCTGGAGGTCTTTCACAATATTGAGAGCGCAAATGTTAAAATGTTGGAAACTGATCCAAATTTAGAACAGAGGTTCACAATTCACCATGGCGTGGAAATAAGGTACCTTTTAGTACCTTATAGTATCGCTCCATATAGTACCTTATATAAGAAGACAAGCACTGTTCAAACTAGTCTAGATAAGTTTTTACAAAGAAATAAAACACTTTTATTTTCAATGCTCTAATGTTTTAAATTACAGTATACTAAATAAACACTCATTTTACTGTTCTTTTTTCATTTCCCTATATATTTATAACTGACAGTAAGAGAGTTTTTAATGTTCTGACAAACAATTTTAATGGTCACAAGACAATCATAATTTTTTACATTGATTATTAAGATTGCTTTGCATGTTTTTTTTTACGGTCTGCACGACTGTGCAAAGTGAAGACTGCCTGTATTTAAACTTTTCAATACCAAATAGTTTTTTTTTCCTAATCCCCTTTCAGCCACTTTCTTATGAAAATTATTTAACTTTCAGGTGCCTCAGTTTCCTCACCTGTCAAATGGGACAATAATAGTAACTACTGGGGGGGCAGATATGGCTCAAATGGTTGGGCGTCTGTCTCCCATATGGAGGGACCTGGGTTTGATCCCCGGGACCTCCCGGTAAAAATTAGAAAAATATAGAAGGCACGTGGGCCACCAGGCCCTGTGTGAGGGTGCGCCATCAGGCCCTGCAAGTGGGTGAGCCCCCCAGGCCCCATGCGTGGGTGTGCTGCCAGGCCTTGCGAGCAAGTGCACCGCCAGGCCCCGTGAGCCGTGCAGCAAGATGATGACATAACAGGAGAGTGACACAAGGGAGAGCCAAGACGAGACGCACCAAAAAAACAGGAACTAAGGTGGCGCAGGCAGTAGGACGCCTCTCTCCCACATCGGTGTTTCCAAGGATCGAATCCCAGTGAAGACAGGAGGAGAAGGATGAGAAGAGAGGGCAGGAAATGGACACAGAGAGTTGCCCAGCGAATGGACACAAAAACAGCAAAAACGGGGTGGGGGGGGCGGTTAAAAATGGATAAAAAGTAAATAAATATATAAATAAATCCTTAAAAAATAAAAATAGTAACTACTTCACTGGTTGTGAAGATATACCAAGTTATTAATGCATGTCAAGTACTCAGCAGAGTGAATGGCAGAAATACAAGTCAATGAATGTTGCTTGCTATTTTATTTACAGATCTGGACCAGTGAGGGGTAGAAGATACCAAGAGGCCAGATTATTAGTCCATTATTACAAGAATCTCCACTGCCACAATTGGATGCCTCAAAGAAATTCCTGTTTACATACTTCCTTAAAATGCTGCTGTTAAGTACTGCACAGAAGGATTTCAGCACAGTTCATTTTCTCTAGGAGCCTTCATTTCTGAATAAAGACACATTGATGTAGATCAGTGTTTCTTAATCTTTTTTAAATTTGTTATCACCCCGGAGTCTTCTTAGGCATTAGCTTCCTGATCACACCCTCAGTGAACTTTCAATACCATAGATACACTTTATATCTATTTATATGCTATATGAATATTTGTCTTTTACATATAAAAGGCATAGAAGCCTCTCTACTCCCACAACCATTTTTCACTTTCTCAGGGGCAATACTGCCCGCCTTGAGAATGCATGCTGCAGACGAAAATGAAACGGGTGTTGTTGATTGCCCACCCAATGTCTTTATTGCCAACCTCCTTACCACCTATCCTACCCCCGCAATTCTGCCCACTGCCTTCTCCTTTCTAACAGAACCCTGATTTTGTTTGATTAATCCAGTCTTCCACCTGGTAATGTACTTCCCTAGGCCAATCAGTCTATCACATTCTCTTTGCTAGTGAGTTTGCTTGTGATTGTTTAGGAATGGGCCTGTGACACCCTCTGGGCAATGAGATGCGAGGGCAGATCTGCCAAGTGGCTTTGGGGAAAGGTTTGTTCATTAATTTAGAAAAAAATAAAAAAATAAAAAAACACACGGGAAGAGATGGCCTGACTTTTTCCATTGGATGTTGTCATATGGTGACATGTTGACTTAAACTCTAGCAGCTATCTTTTGCCCATGAGGGGAGTTAGCCTATGGGCCTAATAAGAAGCAGAATGGAAACAAGGAAATAACCTGTGTTCTTAATGACACTGAGCCATTGAAGTAATCAACCTTGGGGCTCTTTGTTATATGAGGTAATACTTTTTCCTTGTCGCTTTAGCTTGTTGAGCCAGTGTTTCCAGTTACTTGTAGCCAAAAGGATTTCAAGTGATGTAGAAAAAAAAAAAAAAAAGAGCTATGGGCAACAAAATAATTTTGGGTAAATATACTAAAAAAAGTCAAAATATTAAGATTGCTGCAGTTTGGAGATAAAGATTGGAAATATACTCTCTTCCATTCCTGGATAACTTTGTCCTCATTCATAGCTCCAGCACCCAGACTCTGGATATCCGGGTTTGAATCCTATTCATCCACTGATAAACTAGGTAGCTTTGGTAAGTTACTTTTTTGAATGTTAGTTACCTTTTTTGTAAAATTGACACAGGAATATCTGTACTGGATTGTGAGGATTAAAAAGAAATAATAGGGGTAAAGTGCTTAGAACAAGTCTGGCAGATATATATAAAGTAGCTCTTATTATGATAATTTCTCCTATGCTGGTACCATCTAATACTACCTCTACAGCCGTGTCCTGTCCCAAATGTTCTCTAGATATTTTAACTTAGATGTTTCTGTTACTACAAATCTAAACTCATTCCCCCCTCTCCTAAGTTACCACTTCACCTTCTGTGCTCTCAATCCCAGTGAAGGTTCATGTTGTTCTTTTGGTCTAGAATGTTCTTCTAGTTCTGTACCTTTCAAAAATGCATCTTACATAGTCCAGCTCCTCGATCCCTCAGGTGCTATAAATGGCCTTCAGTGGTCTCCCAAAGCACTTTGTATCTCTCATATAACTTTTTTATTATGAGTAAATTATAATTCTGTCTCCCCTCTAAACTATAAGCTTCTTGCAGACTGAGACTGTATTGGACACTTACTGGAAGAGGCACAGCATTCTTTATGCCATTCCCTGACACTACCCCAGTTTTCACTCAGGCATTTACTTGCTGGCCCATTGGTTTTGGGGGATGATGACCTCACACCCCAACTCCTGAGATGGGTCATTATTGTCTAGAGGTAACCCCATGCAGCTTGCCAAGGCAATTGGCTTAGGCCTGGGTTTCTGAATAAATGCATGACATTTCTCGGGACACAAGGGTTAGTTCTGGAAGGAGCATGTGACCCAGTTTTGATCAATGAAAAGGGAGGCAAGCTTTTCTAGGTTCTTCTGGAAAAGAAGTGTCTTGCTTTTAAAGTGAACCTCCGTAAGAGCTTTCCTCTCTTTTGTAAATCCTGGCGTCTAGAAGAGCCATTTGCCATAATGAGGGCAACCAGTTCCCATCAGCTCCCCTCCCCATCTGAGCTTGAGGTTCTGTTAGGAGTAGGTTCTCATTTTCAAAAAATGAAGTAGAGCCTCCTGAAGTGACAGGACTGTTCGTGTCTATCTAGACCAGCTCTCTCTTGGAAATTCCTCATTGAACACTAGCAAATCTTAACTCACTGACTCTCCTTTTTCTAGACTTCGGACTGCCACCTTTTAAGCTTGAGATTGCAGTTTTCATTTCAGAATACTTTCATGAAATTTTAGGCTTATTACTTCCTGATGTTAACTTTGAACTCACCTTAATCTAACCAAGAAACCAGCCATGAATCACATGATAGGCTGGGTTATTTTCAGTAAGTATTCAATCACCAAATATTTGAGTTATAAAGTCCATCTTATGCGATGATGTAATTTCTAAGAAGTTTCCTATTGATTATTTTCTTCATCCCTGGATGCAGATTATTAAGAGCTTTATTGTAATGAGTATCATTCCTTGACCTGAATATCTTATCCCTTGTCTAATTTCCTCCTACCTCCATCATTTATTGTTTAAAATAGTGCACCCCTACCTTAGACACAGCTAATAGGGCCAGAATCTAGCACTGATCCTAAGGTAGACATCTATAGACTGCCCAGGACCTAGGAAATGGTCTGGCACGAGTGTATCATCCAAACACTTTTCCTGTACAGACCCTGGGCAACCAATTAGATCATCCCTCAGAGATTCTGAATGTGAACCATAGAGAGGGAAACAGACTCAGGAATGAAAAGACTGATAAGTTCACCTACATTATCTCTAGAGATAAGGGCTTAGTGGGCAAGTGGTCTGTTTTTCAAATTATCGAAGACACTGGTTTTGCTATGTGTTTTTGCCTCAGCATAACAAGGGACACTGGCTTTCCAGCCTATAATATCGATATTCTCATCTCCCAACTGCTGAGCCAATGCACATATTTTAGGTTTTTGTAAGAGCAGTGCCATACTTTCAGTACCAATTTCTCTAGTAGTTAGGTAAGGTTAGGTTGGTCTAACAAAGAGACCCATCAATAATCCCATAAGTTAAAGAAGATAGTTCTCTCTTATGTAACAGTCCATGGTGAGGCTTCCAGGCAGTGGGTAACTCTGCCCCACATGCTCATTCAGGAACCTGGGTTTCTTACACCTTGTTGTTCCTCCATCCCCTTAGTCAGATGTTACCGGCATGGTCAAGGTTGAGTCATCAGGGTATCTGGATCTCAGCAGGTGGAAAGAGAAAAGAGAACAAGGAGGAGACACACCCAGGTTTTAAGGCCTAGGCCTGGAAGTGGCACCCAGCACTTCTGCTCACAGTCCTTTGGAGGAAACTTAGCCATTTGGCCATATCTCACTGCAGGGGGGTGGGGGTGGGGGGAGATGTGACCAAGGTGGAGGGAAGAACAAATTTTGGTGGACGACTAGAGCTATATTAGCCCCAAATTTTCAATCTCAAGCCTTCAAGTTACTTTGCAGCTCTGGGACTAGAATGAGACTCAGGACATTGACTATAATATGAAGGCTGAACACAAGATCTGAAATACAAGGGAAAGTTCTCCTCTCACGAAAGAGCCACTTTCACAAATGTCTTGCTGAAATGGTGGGGATTTGAGATCTTGAAAAGCGTATAGCAGGCTAGCCATGGTAACAGGAAGTTAGTTGTGCAGGGCCCATTATTTCTAATGTAAGATATGTAAAATTTCCTTGATTTGCTCCCCAATAAAAATGAAAAGAAAAGCCTAACACAGTGTCTGGCATAAAGTAGGCACTTAAATGGCAGTTTCCCTCCCTGGTGAATTCCCTTTCAGCACATTTGTTCCTCTCCAGAGGCTGCAGTGGCTCACCTGAAAGAAGGTGATGTGGTCCAGGACAGCAGAGCAACCTGCTGCTGCCTAGAGAGCCCAGCAACTCGGGGAGCAGAGGCAGCGTAGCCTCCAGGGTTGTCTGGAAACACGAGGGGAGCTGCCAGCGGGGAGTGGCATCCTCAACACCACCTTGTAACACCCATAGGGCCTTCTCCTCAAGGCCTCTCCTGGCTGGCAAGCCTCTTCTCACCTCTCTCTCCTCTCCAGCCTCACTTACTTTTTGGTCCAGTTCCTCCCTTCCTTCCTTCCTTCCTTCCTCCCTTCTTCCCTCTCTCCTCCCTCCCTCCCTCCCTTCCTTCCTTTTCAATAGACTTTATTTTTTAGAGGCATTGTAGGTTTACAGAAAAATCATACAGAAAGTACAGAATTCCTATGTATACCTCTCAATACACACACAGTTTTCCCTATTATTAACATTTCTCATTGGTGTGGTACATTGGTTGCACCTGATGAACTAGCAGTATTATAATTATATTATTAAATAAGTTCATAGGGTCACAGTAGGGTTCACCCTTTTATTGACAGTTCTAAGATTTTTTGTGTGTTTTAGTTTTTAATGTGGTAACATACGTACAACACAAAATTTCCCATTTTAGCCACGTTCAAGTGTGCAATTCAGTGGTGTTAATTACTTTCATGATGGTGTGCTATCACCACTATCCATTACCAAAACTTGCTCCTTCACCCCAAGCAGAAACTCTATATCTAGTAAGCATTAACTCCCCATTCCCCATGCCCACCTCCATCTCTGGTAACCTGTAATCGACTTTGTCTCTACAACTTTGCATATTCTAGTTATTTCACATAAGTGAGATCAAACAGTATTTGTTCTTTTGTGACTGGCTTACTTCATTCAACATGGTATCTTCAGATTCATGTTGTAGCACATATCAGAACTCCATTCCTTTTTATGGCTAAATAACATTTCATTATGTGTATAGACCACATTTCGTTTATCTGTTCACCTGCTGCTGGACACTTGAGTTGCTTCTGTCTTTTGCCTATCGTGAACGATGCTGCCAAGCACATTGGTGAAGAGATAACTGTTCGAGTCCCTGCTTCCAATTTTCTGCAGTTCTACCTAGACGTGGGATTGCTGGGTCATATGGAAATTCTGTAGGTAACTTTCTGAAGAACCTCCAGACCATTTTCCACAGTGACTGCACCACTTTACATTCCCACCAACAATGCACGAGGGTTCCTACTTGTCCACATCCTCACCAGCACTTGTCAGTTTCTTCTTGCCAAGCCACTGTCTCTGCCTCAGGCTCGCAGGCCCTTTGAGGCTTTCAGCCTTTGCTGCACACACCTGCTGCCTGACTGGGGACACTGGTGATGTCCCAGAGGCCACTTGGGTTCTTGTTTGTTCTCTTCAGGTAAATCTGAAAGTGCAGGAATGCGATGTGATAGATTTTCCCCAAGTTCGATCAGGGCAATTAAACAGCTGCCTCTGTTTCTTCATGTTTGAGTAAATTCCTGTCTGGGTCACTCATGTTGAATCTAAAGCCCTGTAGCGAGCTATGTCCACTGTCAAGGGGTGGCCAGCCACAAGGAGTAAAGAAATAGCCAGTCACGAAGTTCCCTGGGAAAGAATAAGCACCAGGATTATTAAGATTTTGAGTTCTGCACAACAAAAACAAAACCACACACACACAATATGAATTGACCCCAATTGTACATAAAGCCTCGTGCTAGGAGTGGGAAGGAGAGCCAGAAGGCCTTTACTCGATAGTCCTTCAGGGGGACAAGGGAAAAACAGGAAAGACAAAATTATCCTAAAAGAAACATTGTCTTTTTTGTGGTGATGAACGCACAACACTGTGATTACACTAAAAGCCATTGATTGTACACTTTGGAAGGATTGTGTGGTATGTGAATATATCTTAATAAATCTGCTTTAAAAAATACATCTTGACTCCATCACATACCATAAACAAAAATCAGTTTCAGATGGATCACAGTCTAAATGTAAAAGATAAAACAATAAACTTAGCCTAGCAGATTTCTTAAACAAGACACAAACAACATTAAACACTATGGAAAAAATTGATAAATTGGACTACATTTTTGTTTTTCAAAAGACACCACTGGGAAGCGGGTGTGGCTCAGTGGATAGAGCCCCCGTTTACCATATGGGAGGCCCGGGTTCGCTTCCCGAGGCCTCCTTGTGAGGGCACGCCGGCCTGAGCGGTGCGGTGGGCTGATGCAGCAACCTCACGGCAGGAAGCAGGTGTGGCGCAATGGATAGAGCCCCCGTTTACCATATGAGAGGCCCCGGGTTTGCTTCCTGGGGCCTCCTTGTGAGGGCAGGCCGGCTCGCGCAGCGCCGTGGGCTGATGCGGCAAGACCTCACAGCAAGGGGGAGATAAGCAGACACAGAGAAGACATGCAGCGAATGGACACAGCAACACAAGCAGCAAGGGGGGGATAAATAAATAAAATAAATAAATCTTTAAAAAAAAAAAAAAAAGACACCACTG
>JAQZBX010022487.1:7694-31637 GCA_029593785.1 Cabassous unicinctus
AAAAAAAAAAAAAAAAAAAAAAGACCTGGAGTATATGATGAAGAGTAACTATTACACACACACAGAACATAAACATGTATTCTTCTTAAACAAGCTTTAAAGATAAATGACAGAGTGGAAAGATGTAGCACATGACAAAGAGCAAATTCTTTGAGCTAACAATTCTACTTCTAGAAATATATCCAAAAGAAGTACAGGACAAGGGCACACACATGTATAAATAAGGAAGTTTATCAGAGCATTGTTTATATCTGTGAAAATTTTTAAACAATTTAAACTATCTTTCACCAAGCAATGACTGAAAGCATAGCCATGGGATGGAATACCAGGCAGCTATACATACAGACAGACCTCTATATGCACTGACATGGAAAAATGTACACAGGCTGGGGAGGGGGCACAAACATGTTATAAAACATTATACATAACCTCTTTCTTATGGAAACCTGCATATACACATATGTGTAACAGTAAGTATGCAAGTGCCTAGAAATTTTAAAGGACATTCACTAAAATGTGGACAGTGGTTAAAGATGAACTTTCTTCTGCATTAATTTACCTCAATTATTCATACATTTATCCTTTTTAGAATAAACCAGTATTATTATTCTTGTAGACAAGGGAAAACCTCTCTTCTTTAAAAAATATTTATAAATATTTACATTAGCAAACATGAAAAAAAATTTTCATTTCTAAGTATCACGTCATTTCCCATCCAACCCCCAAGAGTGCTTTAGTAATAATTCATTCTATGTGGTCTTTTTAAACTTTAAAAGAAACACATTCAATAACAATGATTCTCTCTGCAAACAAGGTGATTTTTTTTTAATATTCTGTTATGTTTTGAAATATTTTGATGGAAACATACATGTTGAAATTTTAAGTAAACCAAGCCTCTGAATTATCCAATTGTACAATATAATATTTATTGTTTATTCTTTAATCAATACCAAACTCCCAAACATTATTTAATACAAACCGTCCATTCATCTCTAGAACACTACACAAATCAATTTTCCCTAAAATTTATGAACTTAATATTTATAAAAGATATATTTGAAAAATTCTTACCCATATTGCAAGTTTAGCCTTATTTCCATCCACTGAAATTGTTTTCACTTTAAAGTCAACACCTGGAAAAAATGAAAATTTTGATAAGTCTCCCAATAATATATGCTTTCAAAATCCCAGAAAACCAGAAAGTAGAAAAGTCATTTCACCAAATGCCCAAAATTCACACTCCAAATTTCTAGATGTGAAGAAAAAAGAAAGTGTCACTGATGTTATGCAATTTAGGATTTAATTGGGATAAATGAAAAGTCAAACCTTGAAGAATTCAAACACCTACCTGTATTTCTTCCAAAAAGGAAAAATATAATTGACCATGCGTATCAAAAGCCAAGAGCTAGGATTCACAATGCTAATGCAGAGAAAACTATCACAGCTGATTTGGGGATGAGGACGGTTTTTAGGGGCTCCCCAAGTACCCATACGCTGTGTTGGAGTGCTGTCCATGTCAGTCAAGCACTAGCTCATGTCCTAACTGTAAAGCAGCTTGGAGGACCAGTACAAATATAAAAGTGTCACTCACTCCTTAGAGCTATGAATTCTGTTTTGTTTTTATCCTCAAAAAACAAAAACAGTTTTATATAATCTAATCAATGATCCACTTGCTACTATATAATTTCAAAAGGAGAACATATACACTGAATAAAAATGTTCGTGGCTCAACCCCTCTAAGAAACTTCACAAGTGAACGAGGAGCCCAAAGTTCTATGAAAAGTTTTATAAGTCCTAATTTATGTAAAAAGAAGAGCTTCATAAGAAGTCACATAAGGTTTTACTACAGCAGCCCAAAAAACCTCTCCCTTTCCAGGAAAGGAGTTGACACATGCCATCTGGCTTAAATGAACAGTAACTGCCAACATGTCTTTAAAGAGTATCAAAAATAATGTGCAGCCTACCCCAGTGGCCAGAGGGAAAACATTAGCTCAAGAAGCTTGGAAAGAAACTTTCACAAGACCTTATTAGCTTGTCACAATTAATTCAGAACAGCCCCAGCTAAGATGAACAGCCCCCTCATATACTAAATGTTTAATAGAACACCTGTCACCAATATGGGAATGCATTAGTAATTCTTGGATGCTTTCTGGTGATCCATTACACACAAATTAGGTAATAAAAATGCACATTCAAAATGTACATTATGCCAGGTCTTTCCGTACAGCCAAGATAAAAAAAAACCGTTTGGTACTCTGGGCTGGGATGATAAAGGACTTGATAAAGCCCTGCCTAGAATGCCTGGGCAACCATCAGGGAAAGGACACTGCGGATTACAAAGCCCAAGGAAAACCTAAGTGTGAAGTTTCTTTACAGCCAAACAATGAAACAAACAAATCCCACATACTAAATTACTTTGTATTCAACAGGTTCAGATAAAGAAATATTATGTCACTTGAAAAGCAGAACCATCTACATAAACAATATGAAATTATTTACATTTCCTTTCAATTTTTAAAAAATAAAGGAGAGAAAACTCTGATAGAAGAAATGGTTCAAACCGGCCGTTAAGGTGAGGTACTAAATGAATGCTATTAGTAGACATGACATAAAGAAAGCCTGTCACATACTCTACAGTTACATTCTCAAGGTTGTTCAGAGTATATAAAGAACTAAATTGTTTTCTTAATAACCCCAGACAGTATGCTCAAGGGCAGACTGGCCTCTTTGCTAGCTACCAGCTAATTAGTTTACCCAAGAAAAGAAAAATGAAACTCACTGTTCCCAGAATGTCTGTGTTATCCTGACACCCCTCTCTCCCCCCCATCTCCCCTTCCTTCTCTCTTTTCTAAGTCCTGTTTTTACAGATGCTTGCTGCCAACAGGCTAATGGCTGTCTCTGTCAAGTAAGTAATTTGCACATGGATAATTAGCTCAATATCTCCAGGTTATTTTTTTGACATGTTATAGCTGGAAGTTTCAGGTTTCACCCACAGGAGACAGTGCCCTCTGGAATCCTACCATCAAAGCCAACAGGGTACCTGGCCTGGATCCAGACCCCTGAAGTCCCTAGCCACCTTCCCTTAGGTCTTCTGGTGAGTCTCATGCAGCAATTGAGCACTGTGACTCTCACTTGCTGAGACTGCTTCTTGACCAAGTCTGGTTCTTCTGGTTGGCAAGGGGCCGATAATTTGTCTTTATTGGTGACAGCAGTGGTAATCTTTTTAATCATTTTTATTTTGCTAACTTCCTACCAGATCGATCAAACCATTTCTTCATCCTCCTCATGTGGTTGACAAAAAGCTCATAAAAAAAAGCAGAAGATCTGTCTTCTCAGTATTTTACTTGTTATTCATTTGCGCTTGTACTTTTAATATGATCTTTAATTCAGTTTCCTTGCAGGAATCTTTTTTAGGTACACTTGCCTATTTTATAAAGGCTATTTAGATAATCAGATAATATAATCCATAAAGCCTTTTAAGTGGAACACGAAAATTTACCAAAGATATTACCTCAATCACAGAGATACCTGTGAATGAGAGACCAGAACTTACCAAATCTGCCTTCTTAAAGTGGAGAAAAATCAACCAATAGAAACTGACTCATATCTGAAACAGTTGTTAGAATTAGCAAATGAGGATATTAAAAAGTTACAACTGTGTACCATGTGTTCAAAAAGTTAAGTAGACCTGAAAAAATTAAAAAAACCAAAATCAAACCTCTAGAGATGAAAATGACAATATCTGAGATATTAACAGATTAATATAATTAACAGATTATATACTGCAAAAGATTTAGTGAATTTGAAGGCATAGCAATAGAAACTACCCAAAATGAAACAGAGAGAAAAGAGAATCAAAGAAAATGAGAGAGCATCAGTGAACTGGGAGACCTTTAAGCAGCCTAATATACAAGCAATTGGGGTCCACAAAAAAGGAGAAGGGGGTGGAGAGCAAATCTATTTGAAGAAATTAAGGCCAAGTTTTTTTCAAATTTGATTAAAGATATAAACCCATAAATTCAAGAAATTCAGTGAACCCCAAGCATGTGAAAAAATATCAAGAAAACTACATCAAGGGACAGTTTAACAAATTAGGAAGTATTCTGAAGGAAAAAAAAAACACAAGGTATCAAAATGCGTGGGATGCTACTAAAGCAGTACTCAGGAAAATTTTTAGCACTAAATGTTTTTTAGAAAACAAAAATGGTGTCAAATCAATGGCCTCAGTTTCCAACTTAAGTTGGGGGTGGGGGGAGATCAAATTAAATCCAAAACAAGCAGAAGAAAGGATTGATAAAGATCAATGCAGAAATCAATAATCCAAAAGAGAAAAGCAATAAAGCAAATCAGTGAACCCATAAAAGTGGTTATTTAAGAAAAATCAATAAAACTGATAAACTTCTACCCAAACAGATCAGAAAAGACAGAGGAAAAACATTACCATTAGGAAAAATGAGAGATGACATCACTACAGAATCTATAGATGCTAAAAGGGTAAGGGAGGAACATTATGAAAGAGTTTATGCCAATAAATTTGACAACTCAGATGAAATGGGAAATTTCCGTGAAAGATAAAAAGCTACCAAAATTGACTCAAGAAAATAATAGATAACCTGAATATCTATATCTATTAAAGAAATTGAATCGTGGTTAAAAACTTTCCCATGAAAAATCTCCAGGCCCAAGTGATGAATTCTAAACATTTAAGGAAGAAATAATAGTTCTTCCTAAACAAACTCTTTTAGAAAACTGCAGAGGAGTAAATACTTCCTGAGTCACTCTTTGATTCCCTGCCCTACCCTGATACCAAAACCAGACAAAGACACTACAAGGAAAGAAAACTACAGAGCAATAGCCCACATGAATAAAGATAAAAATCCTAAACAAAATTTTACCATATGAATCTAAATATGTATAAAAGGACAACCCATTATGACCAAGTGTGGTTAATCCCAGAAATGCAATGTTGCTTTAACACTGAAAAATCAATGTGTACTTCACCATATTAACAAACTAAAAAAGAAACATCCTATGATCATCTCAACATATGCAGGGGAAAAAAAAGCATTTGACAAAATCCAGCACACATTCCTGATAAAACTTCTCAGCAAAGTAGGAATAGAAGGGAACTTCCTTCAACTTAATAAAGGGGCATCTAGGAAAAACAAATAGTTGACATTACCCCTAACGGTAAAAGACTGAATGTTTTCCCTTTAATAATTAGGAACAAAATAAGGACATCAGCTCTCACTTCTATTCACCCATTTTACTGGAGATTTTTAGCCAGGCAATAAGGCAAGAAAAAGAAATAAAAGGCATCCATGGCAAGGTTCCAGGATGTAAAATAACATGAAGAACTATATTTCTATACATAAATAATGAGCAATAAGAAATGGAAAAAAAAATTTAAATACCATTTACATCAAAAACTATGAAATACTTAGGAATAAATCTGACAAAAGGTGCAAAAGACCTATACATTAAAAACTACAAAACATGCTGAAAGACACTAAAGAAGATCTAAGGAAGAATGGTGCGATACACCTTGCTCAATGATTGTAAGACTCAATAGTAAGAGGTCAAGTCTCTCCAAATTGAACTATACATTCAACACAATCCGTATCAAAACCCAAGCAGGCTGTCAAAACAAAAACAAGATTCTAAAATTCATTTGGAAATACAAAGGAACTAGAATTGCCAAAACAACTTTGAAAACAAAGAACAAAATAGAGAGACAAAATATATCTTATTTCAAATATTATACAGCTACAGAAATCAAGGTAGTGACATAGGCAAACAGATGAATGGAACAGTCCAGAAATAAATCCACATGTATTTATATGTATTGACTTTTTTTTTTTTTCCAAAGGTGCAAAAGCAATTCAGTGGAGAAAGGTCAGCCTTTTCAACTGTAATTATTGGATAACCATATACAAAAAAGAAAAGAAAAAACTTCAATCCATACCTTACAATGATCTAAATATTAACTCAAAATTCATCATAGACCAGAATGTAAGCAAAGAAAACACAGAAAATCAGTACAACCTTCCGTTAGGCAAAAGATACCACACTGAAACTATCAGACAAAAAGAAAAAATATTGATAAACTGGATCATTAAAATAAAAAAAAAAAACTTCTCTTATGTGTACACAGTTAGAATGAAGACAAGTCAAACTGGGAGAAAATAATTGCAAACCATATATCTAATGGAGGACTAATATGCAGAATATAAAGAACTCTCAAAACTCCAAGGGAAGAAAAGGAAAAAAAAAAGCAAAAGACTCCAAAACACACAATGAAAGCATAGAGATGGCAAATAAGAACAATGAAATGATGCTCAACATCATTAGTCATTAAGGAAATGCAAATTTAAATAGCAATGAGATGCCAATACACATCTATTAGGATGGCTAAAATTAAAAAGGCTGACCATACTAAGTATAGATGAGGATATAGAAGAACCAGAATTCTCCTGGGTATTTATTCTAGAGAAATGAAAAGTATTTTCCATACAAAATCCTATCCCTAAATGTATATGGTGTCCATTCACAATCACTGAAAACTGCAAACATCCCAAATATCCTACAATGGATAAATAGAAAAATCAACTATGGTATATCCACACAATGCAATACAACTCAGCAAAAAGAAAGAAGGAACTATTAATTCACAACAACTTGGATGAAACACAAAGGCATTATGCTAAATTAAAGCAGTCTCTGAAGGTTACATACTATGTGATTCCATTATAAGGCATTCTCAAAAAGACAAAACTTTAGAGATGAAGAACACATCAGTGGTTGCTAGGGTCTAGAGATGAGGATATAAAGGGATAGCAGTAGAGATACATTTGTTATAATTACATATGTCAAAATTCAAAGAACTGTATATCCAAAAGTCAATTTTACTAACACGGTAATTTTTTTAATGCTGCTATCAACTTATACGCTAGAAACATAATAGGTAAAAAATATTTACCCTAAGAAGAAATAAATTATCAGAGAGTGTGCATTATAAAATCTCCACCTCTTTTTAAGATTTACTTTGTTGCCAATTCCAAGGCTGATTTCATAACTGTTTCATGAGCTTTTAAAAATAATGAGTTATTTATTTAAAAGATGTGTCGCTTGTATTCTATTTCCCTATGCCCTTATTTGGGTCTTTTAGAGTTCAATGGGAAGGAGATGTAACAAAGATCATCCTATAATTATATTTTATCAAGTTCTTTACTTGCACTGAGCCTAGACTTTGCCTTTGTATATAGCATCTATGTTTGGTGCCTGTTTATGACTGTTATGGCTGCTTTGTTAATCAACTGGACCTTTCATTATATAATATCCCACTTTATTGTGTTCAGTGCATTAACCTTAAATTCTACCTCAACATCTGTTACATTACCACCCCTGCTTTCTTACTGTTTGCATTAATTTGACCCATCCCCTTTATTTTCAGTCTTAATTCTTGTTTTAAGTACTTTTCAACCCCACCTGCAAATCTGAATTAGGAGAAATGGGTCCATTCACATTTTAATTAACTGATACATTTAATTGTGATGCTTCTCTCTTATGTTTTTAGCATTCTTTGACATTATGTTCAAATTTGTGGTTTAAATGCTGTGATGTAGTTAAAAGAACATAAAATTAGAAGTTGGGAGACTGGGTTTATTTCTAGCTCTCTTATTAATGCCTAGATACAAAAGAGCTTAACCTCTTTGAGTCAATTTCCCCTTTCATCAAGAAAAACAGAAATCTCTACTTTTCAGTATTTTTGTTGTGTTTTTTTTTTTGGGGGGGGCAGGGTTTGGGAAGTGGTTGGAGGGTGGAGGGCCAAGAGAGCTAATAGAAAAGCCTTAAGGATCCAAGAATCCAATGGGGGATCCCCAAATCTGAGTTTACAAGCCATTTTAAAAGTATTAACAAGAAATAGGATACGTGCTCTGCTACCCCAGAAGGCACAGTGACTAGGTTACAAGAGTTGAGAAGGAGTGGGAGCTGGGGGTGAGAAAGGGAGATGTACAAAGCCCTAGAAAGACTGGAGTCTGGGGGATGGATGACAGGCCTGGGTTTTTGTGCTGACGAACCTAATAGGGAAAACCAGAATGAGGCCTGCTGGACTTATGGCAGATAGCAGTAGCAAGATGAAAAATGTGGAAAGTGGGTGTGAAGAGGGCTTGCCAAAAGCAGGCAGAATTCTGAGACTCTAATTTGACTCCTGCTGATGGAAACAAGGAGGCTGAGAGGGGGAGGTCAGCCTCCCTGGGAATCATCATCCAATAAATAAGCAATAAAATGATCAAAAGGTGGGGGGAGGCGGGGGAGCTTGGCAATTAAGAAACACATTTCTAAATCAAAGATTTCAAATGACCAAAATAGAAAGCAGAACTGACAAACTATCCAGGAAACAACAAAAAAGAACATGCCATACCAAAATACAGTGAAATTTATTCTTGTAAGGCATCATTACTAAAGAATAAACATTAAAGTAAGGGAACCTTAACACTCACCTTAAGAAACTAAAAAAATAAACCAGAAGGCCAACCAGCAAGATGGCGGCAGAGTAAGGCGCTCCTAGCGTCAGTTCGTGCTACAGGGCAGTTAGTATCACCCAGAGCTATCTAAAGCACCTGTTTGGGGACCCAGGAGACCAGAAGTGCATCCTGCAACATCCTTTAAAGAATGGGAGGAGGAGACTGCCCATCTGCAGAGAAGATTCGTGAGTAGAGCCCTCCACGCCCAGAGGCTGGTGCCCATCCTCCACTGGCGGCACAAGCCCCCTCAGGAGCTGTTCCATGGCTGGAGTTGAAAGTTCTACTTCCCAAAATTGGGGGTGGAAGAGATGGTGACTTCAGCTACTGATTAGTAAATCTGGTGGGCTAAAATATAATCTGCCATTTTGGCTCTGCCCACAGCATGAGGGGAAGCAGGGCTGACTGAAAATCATAGTGCAATTAGGGACCGGATTCTTTCCATGAGAGAGGAGCCATAACCACAGATAATGAAGAGTTTAAAAGAATGTTATGTGCAATTAACTTAAAACTTATGAAAAAATGAATGCTTTCCCAGTTACACTCCCAAAATTGTCTTAAGAATTAAGAAACTAAAAAATAGAAAACTTGAAGAGGTTGAAATGGTAAAAAAGGGATCGGGATAAGGTTGACTCACAGGTGAAATGTAACCTTTAAAGAACTGATGATTCTAGTAATGTTTAAACAAGTCAAGACAATTTAAAAAGATGGAATATTCCTTCGTTTCAAAAACAAGTATAACTTCGTTTTATAAACAAGTCCTGGCAAAAAAAGAGAGAGACCATGCTTATGTATAAAAATAGACATAATAAAAATTCTAAATTAACTATTAGTCCGTAGAATCCAGAAATGTCAAAAAATAAGTGAAAGTTTATCTAGGAAAGCAAGGACATTTCAGTATCAAAAAGTCTATCAAATTTCCTATGGCAAGAAGTTTAAGGAGAAAAATCATATGATCACATTAATCAATGCTGAAAAGCCATATTAAAAGAAAAATCCCAACCTTTCCTATAAAATGTCTAAATAAAATAGAAAAAAGAAACTATTTAAATATAAAGACCATTTACCACTATTCTAAATGGAGAAATGCCAAAATCACTCTTACTACTTTATTCTAACAAGAACATTTGATTGGATAAAATTATATGAAAGTTTTTTTAAAAATTACTTATTTTCAAATACTTTAACAAGTGTATGTTATGGTAAACAAGTATAAACACGCTACTTTAGAATAATTTTAATTAAGTCACCTTTTTGTTAGGTATCAAAAAAGAAGCCCAAACTGTAAGGTAGCCTGTGGTGGGATCTGTTCTCTGCCTTTAGAGAAGCTGTCATTTGTTACTAAACGCGGAAGTCAAACTCGGTAACAGGTGGTCAGTGATGAGGGCTCAACTGTGGGGAATTTTTAAAGGCTCATCACGGGAGAGAGACAAATCACTGAGCTAAGTCAACCAGTGAAAACCAAAATTTGTCTAGCTTTAGTTGAAATGTATCAACCTCAAAAAAATTTTTTTTACATATTCTAGTAATTATAAATTTTACAATAGATTAATAAGTTGTGAGCAAAAAAATTTTAACTAGAGAACTGACTTTAAATTTTCTAATTATTTGAAAAAAGTTTTACTGAAAGCCCTCTTTTTTTCAACAAATCAATTTTATTGATACATATTAATAAGCATAAATCCATCCAAAGTGTACAATCAATGGTATTCAGTGTAATCACATATTTGTGCATTCATCACTTCAATCATTCTTAGAGCACTTTCATTATTCCAATAATAATAATAATAAAGAAACAAAACTCATCACCTCTCAAACTCTCTACGCTTCCCCTACCGTACATAGCTGCTATTTTTTTTCCTTCTCTCTAGTATATTTTTATTTATTTTTTGTAAAAACAGTCTTATATATGCTATATCACCCATATTCAGGTTTTACATTGCGGTTTTACTATCTTATACATGTCCATGTTACAGTTTTTAGCTTACCTCCTAGTAATATACACGACCTTAGACTTTCCCTTTCAACCACTGTCATATCTATACAATAGCTCTGCTAGTTACTAACACCATGATGTGCTTTCACAATTTCTAATCATTTCCAAAGATTTACAAACAACCTTTTACCAATTCTGCACAGATTAACCCTCAGCTTTCCATTCTCTACCCTCCTTCTATATTCTGGTGACCTATATTCTAATTATTAACTTCATGAGTTTACACAATGTATTTAGTTCATAATAGTGCAATCATATAGTATTTGTCCTTTTGTTGTCTGGCTTGCCTCACTCAACATAATGTCCTCCAGGTTCATCCATGTTTCATATGCTTCACGACTTCACTTCTTATCACTGCACAATAGTCCACTGTATGTATATACCACAATTTGTTTATTGATTCATCAGTTGATGGACGCCTGGGGTGTTTTCAACTTCCCGCAATTGTGAATAATGCCACCATGAACATCAGTTTGCAGATGTCTGTTTGTGTCTCTGCTCTCAGTTTTTCTGGGTGTATACCTAGTATTGGTATTGCTGGGTCACATGGCAAGTCAATATTCAACCTCTAAAGCCCTCTTTTTACTTTCAAACTTACCTAAAACATATGATAAACTTAAAAAAACTTAAAGCCTTGCCAAAACAGAAAAATGAATCTAATATCCTCTTTATTCAAACATTCTCATTTAACAATAAAACTGGACAAAATACTCTTGCAATTGTGCATGTGTGGGCGAGGGGGACAGGTGGGGGAGATTTGGGGGATGGAGACCTGGTGGGAGGGAGAGTGGTATTTATATTTATTTCAGAAATGTTCTTCTGAATTATTTGTTCTATTTCTTCTGAGACTCAAATATGCATATGCTGGATCTCCTTTTCTGTTTTCCAAAATTATATTTTCTCTTTAATTTGTTTTAACCTTTTAAATTCATTATGGTACATTCTACCCACTCTTTCCTTTTCTAGCCTCTATGTCCCTTTTTTTTCCACAGTATCTATTCTCCCCTGTGATCTTCCAATTTCATCTTGGTTTCAGTGATGATTTTTATTTTTGCAGCTCACTCAGCTTACACAGACTACATTTTCTCACACACTCACACAATCCCTTCCCTGACCTCTTGTATCATTACTTTGTGTGCTCAGAGGTTTAGAAGTCATTAAGCTTTCCAAAAATCATGGCAAAATGTATGGTCTTGATTTTCATCTTCTTGATGGCAATATTTTTCAGGTGCATATTCTTCATGGCATTTGTTTCTCCTGTTCCTTTCTTCCTTATTTCTTCATGAATGTTTTTATTAAGCTGAATTCCTTTTGATTATTCATCTCCACAGGAGATGAGATATTCCTGGACCAGCTGTTTGAGGACGTTCATCCAGCAGGCAATGGGGGTGGCTCTAGTACTGGACTGGCAAAGACTATGGCATGAGAGATCATTTAGGTTTTCACTTCTCAACAGCCAATGGAGGGAGACGGGCAGCAATGAAGTTTTTCACAATGCAAAGTCACTTCCTCCCCTACTGTTACAGAGACAGAGAGAATGCTTCCGGCAAAGATGGCTTATTTGTATGACCCCTTATTTGACTTCATCTCCCCAAAGTCTTAAAACCAAACCAGATGCAGGGAAGCACCTGCCATTAGAAATTTACATTTGGCACCTCAAGTGGGCCTCTCAACTTCAGGAAGAATTTGTTGCTGGCTCTAAGCTCTTCCACTGTGGCATCCTCTCTACTTCCTCACATGCATCCTGCTTGATCGCCACTGCTTTGGCAGTGATTCCACTGACTTTGTGGCTGTCCCTCTAGTTTAAGTAAAAGATGGGGGTTGTGTTACCATGTTTCCCTCTCTTTATTGTTTCTAGCTAATTGCCAGAACACAAAAGAAGAAAGTGTCAACTTCCCAGTACCATCTTCAAGCCCATGGTCCAACAGTTATCTTAAATACATACACAATATAATTACATACAAAATATAAATTTGCATACAATTATATAAAACAGAAACTTAAGTTTCACATTCCATTACTAGAAGATAAAAGAGAGCTTTCCTATTTTACTTTGAGGTAAAATACTAATTTTCCACAAAACACTAATTTTCACGAGGCCATTAACAAGTCTGGGCTAATTGTTTTTATTTTTGAAGTTCAAGTCTATTGGTTAGAGTCTAAGGCAGAAAGCAATCTGATACCTAAATGTAAAAGATACTTTTTCTCTAGACATTCAAGACCCAAGGCCCATTTGGAGAACAAATTATATAAAGGGAGAACAGATGTGGCTCAAGTAGTTGAGTACCCACTTCCCACATGGGAGGTCCCAGGTTCAGTTCCTGGTGCCTCCTAAAGAAAAAAGACACAAGCAGACGACAAGCAAAAACAATCAGCAAACAGACAAGGGAGCCATCTCAAGGGGGTACAAAATTATATATATTATTCATCAGTATGCCACAATCTTAGCATTTGTTTTTTAAAGCAGATAAAACCTTTTTAAAATAAGGACAACACAGAATCTGTCAGTCCTCAAGTCCCCAGTTTCCACGACTATTAAATAAAGATAGTTAGCTTTAGATCAAATATATGATCATTCCCTTAGTAAAATTTGAACTCTAGACAGGTTTATTTTCCTGCCAGTTACTATTCTTCTGCTCCTCACTATCCACTCGCAGGCATGTTATGAGCAAAATTAAAATAGATTTTTAATCACTATTGCTTTAAATTATTCTCTTTCACACACACAAAAGAAAATCTGTAAATGATATGTCATATAAAGCTATGTAATACCTGATACAATTTATTAATAATTTAGAGTCTCTAAGAGGGAGGGAGGGAGGGAAGGAGGGAGGAAGGAAGGAAAGAAGGAGGGAAGGAGAAAGAAGAAAGAAAGAAAAGAAAAGCTCTTCCTTACAGAAGAATTCAAATAAGAAATGTAGAAGGAATGACAGATTTAGAAACATCACCACCACTGTAATTGGAATGACAGGTCATGTGCTGTCTTATTACTTGTTTTAGGCAAGAATTATCAATGGATACTAAAATAAGTGGGCAAAAAGTATGCGATATAAGATATCTATATAGTCTCAAAACACCTCCCCCACAAGATACCTACTAATTAGAAAGGGGAAAATAGTAGCTTTACAGTAGAGAAAGTTGGCAGGTATCACCTTAAGTGACCAAAGTCCTACCACCAATAAAGCACAAATAGATACCATGAGCCTCCTGACATAATGCCCTGAGAAGCATTTTTGTGGAACCCTTACCAAAAATGGATAACGTGAATCTAACCATGAGGACACAATGGACAATTGCAAAATCAGAAACACTGTACCAAGTAAGGAAGAAAGGAAGAAAGGAACAGGAGAAACAAAATGCCAAGGCCATGAAAGACAAAACCTAAAGAACTGTTCCAGAGTTAAAAAGGCTAGAAGGGAGCAGGTGTAGCTCAGTTGGTTGAGCGCCTGCTTTCCATGCACGAGGTCCCGGGTTTAATCCCCAATATCTCCTAATAAAAAAAGAGAGAGAGACTAGAGAGAAATGACAACTAAATTCAATGTGTGATCCTAGACTGGATCCTGGACTTGAAACAATTCTTTTCTTTTGTTATATAGGACATTAATGGGACAACTGATAAAATCTGAGTCTGTAAACAGTAGTACTGTTTAGGAAATATACATTAAAGTATTTAGAGGTTAAAGGGCATCATGTCTGTAATTTATTATCAATTCAGAAAAAAAGACTACTAAAGAGTGTGTTTATGTAGAGAGAGAGAAAGAGAATAAAGCAAATGTGATAAATATTAACATTTGGGCAATCTGGGTAACATAGACAAGAATTGTTTGTACTATTTTCACAACTTTGTTCTCTAAAGTCTGAAATTTCACAATAAAAAGTTAAAAAAAAAAAAAAAAGGAGCAAAATAAATGAAAACAAACAAAGCCAGGTAAGAGAAACTCTCTCTTTTCCCTAGCAATAATACTGACTAGGAGCACCTCCACTTTATTCCACTCATGAGATCATGAAATTTTAGAGCTAGAAGAAAAAATGTGCTCTTTCACACCCAAACCCCCAATTTAAAGGCACAGAAGCAAAAGACAAGTGAAGTCTTGCTCAAGACTTGCTCAAGACCACACAGCTAGTTCAAGGCAGAGCCAAGCCTACTATCCAGCTCTGACTCAGTTCAGCTATCTTTCAACTATTCCCAGTTGTCTTGATGTCTTTCTGTCGTTGTCTACTCCCTAAACTTGTAAATACCAAAATATTTACCTCTATCTTCTCATATAATCTAGTGAGCTAGTGTGGCAAACTGCTTTCAGGCCATCTAAATTTCATTTTAAAAAGGCATTTAGGCATCATTGCTCCTAACAATCTTTAGTAACTAAAATCAATAAATATGCTAGGTTCAGAAAACATGCCTGACACTGTAGCAAATGCTAAAAATAACAAAATACAGACCTCTATACTGTGACAGTGATCAATCCACAACGACAGAGACCAAGTCTGTGTTCATCATCCCAGTCCCACCTCTTAGGATAGGGCCAGCATACAATAAGCACTCAAATAATTGTTGTATGCTGCTAAATAAAAGACAATCCCAAGTACAAGAAGAAAGGTATGTAGAGAGAATCCCATAATATCAGTGGTATTAGTACAGTGCCATGAGACAACAGATAAGGGAGTTATTTTGGCTTAGTGAAATCTATAAAGACTTCAGAGATGTAGTGACAGCAAAGTCAAGCCTTAGAAGACAACTAAGATTTCAACAGACAAGGAAGCAACACGGTCAGAGATCAGAGGAGGGTAGAAAGAGTTAGCTAAAACAGCCTAGGGCAAAAGAAAATTGGCATTTTAGTTGAATTTTTAAACATGGGCTTACCTATTGTTGCTGCAAGTTCTGGATCAAATGTATCATCAGTGAACCTCAAGAGCAGGCTAGAAGAGACATTAAAAAGACAGATTAGGAATCTGACTTTTCTTTCTAATCATTTGATAAATACACTCATATGTTATATTTTGTCACAAATTATGACATGCAGATAAGAATAGCTGATGTATGCCTGTTCCCAGGAATACTGCTTCAAAGCCAGAATACACAGAAATTAAATTATTGGAAAGGTAATTAAAGAATCTCAAGAGCAAAGTAGTTACTAGAAAATACATTCCCCATGCTTCCTTACACAATTCCCCAAGTGTGAAAAGGTGTGTGTTTTGTCTTGGGTGTTTTGTTTTACATTACTGATATGTCCTTCTGAGAAAATATTAGCAACATAACCATGCTTTAGCAGATATAGACAAAAGGAGGGAAAATAAGAATCTCTTGGAATACAAAAAATTGATTTCTTTTTTAAAAATCTGATGTGTAATCCATTCTGAACTCAGGTGGAACAAAAAGAGGTGAAAGCCAAACATTTTTGTAACAAGTAGTATGACTACCTCCTAGGTCAGAAGAAAACAGAGTTAAAAATGAGGGCAGGAAGAGCACATGTTAGCTGACAAACAGCAGGGAAGGCACAGGAATCAAGGTGGTAGGAGAGAGCTTTTAAAGAAAGGAATGACAAGAATTACTCTGTGTTATGAAAAGTTAAAGCCAGCAGAAAATGCAAGAAAATCAAAGGAAGACAACTGCCATAGTTATGGTGAGAGATAACAAAGAACCACACCTAGGAAATGGTAAACAAACTAGAAAAGAAGGGACAGAAGCAAAAGACACCCAGATTAGACATGTACTCTAGAATTATTTTATCTAATATAAGGCAGAAGTGTCAATTATCAGAAGCTCTTCAAACATAATATCTAAGCCTATTAAAGCTCTAAACGTATCAAATTAATCAATCTTTCCCATATTAACTCCTAAGGTAGAATAAGGCTTTTCTAGTGACCTGCTTGCATGTAATAAAATCTAGGAAATAGCTATCAGATGTCTGAATTGCAGAAAGTTTTGTATGAATATTTCTATAGGTTGTGATTATTGCTGTTACAGATTTTTCTTGTCCACAGACTATAGCGCAAACATAACGGCCTCCCTATAGTTTCCAAACCCAGTGCCATTAACTATATTTGAAGGATTTAACGCTACCTTTCTTGGTTTTACTTTCTTGTATTGACCATAAAACCAGCACAAGAGCAAAGCAAAAGAGAACAGCATCAAATTTTAGATTTTTCTACTTAACTTTGAATCCTCTTGACTATAAGCACTTTTATTTACTTCCACATGAGGTAGGTGACAGCACTAATGAGAATCTTAAGACTCTTAAAAGGCTACTTATTCAAAGGTCTTCTCTCCCCAACATTAAACTTTAGATCTCACTAAAAATTTCAGTTACCCATTACTGAAAAATAGAAAACATACGTATGGATACTTGGTCACTACAGAAACTATTATTACTAAAACATAGGTTAACATAACCTTGTACAGTAGTAGTAATTGTAACAATACCATAATAATAATACAAATAATAATAATATTATTGGCTCTTATTTACTGTACATCCATAATGTGCCAGACACTGAGCCAGAGGGTTTTCTTGTACAATCACTAATCCTTACAATGATCCAGTCACTAATGGTACTTTTCAGGAAGGGCAGGAGTTGGTTTGGTGCACATTTTAATACAGGCTCTCAGGATAAATCAGCAGATCTTTACATGGGACACAAAATGTATTAAAAAGTCTATGGACGCATTTTTCTAAGCAGAGAGTCCATTTCTCTTATTAAATTTTTAAAGAAATCTGCAACCCAAAATGATTAAGAACCACTACTCTATAGGTTGTATATTTAAGCGTTTATATTTTCAAAGTTAAAGAGCAAAATATGCAGAGCTATGTATGGAAGAAATAACTACTACCATGCCACTTAGAGAAGACCAAATTTATAATAAACCATGTGGTTATAACTAAAACCCACTTTTCAATTTACAAATGAAACTCACCAAAAAGGATGGAAGGAGTGCATGAGGGACAGTAATTTAGATAACAGAAGGTCTCTATAATCCCTTCCAATTCCTGATAACTTCACTTCATCTTTTCCTTCCTGGCCTAGTCACAGAATCAAGGAACCCTATACATTTTCATTAGATAGGGCTGGTAAGGTTTTTCTTCCAATGCCCTCACTTTTCAAAGAAAGAAATATAAGGCCCACACACAAGGTCGCCCCACGGTCTTGATCCTGATCTGGCTCCTTTCACACATGCTTTATACTCCAATGGTCGGAAATAGCTGGAAAAATAATCCACTAATTTGGACTAGTTAAAATATTCTCTGTTGTGCAATAATTTCTCAACAACACAAGTGATACCTCACTTTCACTAGCTCCAGAACTTTAAAGAAACAGAAATGAATTACTGGTTAGACCAACCCTTTAAGTTTATATCCATTAGCAATGTTTCTGTACTAGCTTGCCTTCTACTTTAGTCGAGTCATTTACTTTCATCTTATTCAGAAAGAAAAGTGTTCAAGGTTGTTTTCTACAGCACATCACATGGACCAATAATGCACATCTAGCTAAATAAGCCAACTTTCCCCCAAAATGTTATCCTTTCTTAAAAGAGGTATAGTTAAAGGTGTTAAAATTTGGGAGTAAGCATTGATAACTCACTACTAAGTACTGAGAAAAAGTTCAGCGCCAACTAGGCCTAAGTAAATTTGTTTTGGGGGAGCAAACTAGGAAGACCAATAATAAATCCACTTAGCAGAACTTAATGTGAAGGGAGAACCTCCATTATATCAACACAGCACCTTTACTTAACCCTCCAGAAACTTTTCATACACCTTAACTAGTCATCCATACGATACTTTAGAAAAAGTGTCAACCAATACATGGCAATTTGATATGCCTTAACCTGAATGAGCCACATCTCAAGAAAAAAAAAAAGGTCACAAGGCTAAGGAATTTTTTTAAGACAATGTTGAACAGATCAACTAACTTTGTAACACTCAAAAACATGCAGTAAAGAAGCAGGAGTGGCTCAGTCGATAGAGCCCCCGTTTACCATATGGGAGGCCCCGGGTTTGCTTCCCGGGGCCTCCTTGTGAGGGCAGGCCCGCCCGCGCCGCGCAAGGGCCTGATGCAGGGGGACCTCACAGGGAGGGGAAGATAAGCAGACACGGAGAAGACACACAGCGAATGGACACAGCAAGCACAAGCAGCAAGGGGGGGATAAATAAATAAATAAATCTTTAAAAAAAACAAAAAAAAAACAAACATGCAATAGATGGTGACCATGAAAATGATTTTATAAGCCAAGTAACCACTCTCCCCACACACATAGAAATCATACTATTTTGCTATCCCACATTGTTCCATTAATCTATTTCACAGTATGTACAAACCCCTCACTCCAGTAAATGCAGAGTATATTAAATGAGGAAAACTATGAAAATGTTTTCTCATACTTTAAAAATACATAAAATTTTAGAACATATTACAGAACAAGCTTTCAAATCCTTAATTATGTAAAAAAGTAAGACGATGGAGTAATTTAAAAAGTGAGTTAAGAGATAATATATATCAGGTATTACAGCTAAAATATGAAATTGCCTCTTGCCCTTGGCATCTGAATACTTGTGAAAGAGCAAGACTGCCCTGAATACAACCAACTCATGATTAGGTGGCAACGATGACTTCACCTGGAGAACTTTCTTCAGAGTCCTGGATGAAAACACAACCCTCTGGCAAATCGTACACGCACCTACGGTCTTACCTTATCCCCCACTCTAACTCTTGTTAATTTTATTTTCCCCCAAGAAATGGGTCAGAACATAAAAGACATGTACATATTAGTCCTTACATCTCTATACAACGTGGCAGAGGGAAGCAGCAAATACATCTTATTTTCAAAGGTGCTCCATAGCCTACGCACTCACATCTTAGGTAAAGCGAATGTTTTAAGCTGTTAGAACACCAATGGGTTCTTTCAAAGCCGACTCATAAAAAAAAAAAACATAAAAGAAGCGACACTGAGGTGGGCCAAAACAGGTCGAGGCTGTGATCTAAGGCGTCACGAACTTCCTGGGTGGGACATTACGTATTTAGAGGAGCCCGACAGAAATCCCCCAGAAAGAAGTTACAGCTGGCGACCCGCGGGGTGCAGGGGGCCTGAACCCCAAGGGGCCTGGGGCGAGGATTCCCCGCGGCCGGACTCCGGCCCAGGGCCGCCTGCCACGCCCTGCGCTCCCTGCCGTAGGCCGGCGGCCGAGAGGCGGCCCTCGAGATTGTTTTTTCTTGGTGCGACAGTGGCGGAGGGAAGCAGCGATCCAGGGAACTTGGGCCCGTGCGAGGCCGGGAACCGGGAAGACGTAGGGAGCTGGGCCGCGGGCCGCGCGGGGAGGCCGAGGGCGCGAGCCAAGCTGCTGGGCCCGGCCCACCGCCGCCGCCGCTGCCAGTGACCGTTCCCGTCGCGGCCCAAACGCACACACTGCCCCGCCGCACTCGTCACGGCGCCCAGGCCGGCCGGCGGTCCAGACCCGCCTCACCTGGACTTGCCCACCCCACTCTCGCCGATGATGAGGATCTTCAGGGTGGTCAGCACGTCCTCGTCCATCCTGACCCGCTCCGCTCCGAAGCCAGCTGGCTGCCCCGCTCCGGCTCTCAACACTACCCCCAGTAGAGCTGCCGCGCATGCGCACTGCGCCGCGCTGCCACCTTTTAGAGCCGGTGCCGAGACCGCCGGAGCCCTGAGCGCCCCACTTCCGCCTGCAGGGGGTTCTGCGTCTGCGCAGAACCACGGCCCCGGCGCCTTTCCGGAGACCGTGTTCCGCCCTGCGCAAGCGCAGATTGTGTGACTTCGTGGACTTCGCAGGCTCTTCCTCTTGTTGGGCCTCATCCTAGTCTTCCATTGGTTGTGTAATTGAGAAAGGGCTGAGCCCGGGAGCATAAAGTGCTTTTGTTTCACCAGCTGCTCAACAGCTGCGCTACGGTGGGGAAAGCACCGTGCTTGAAGCCAGATATATTATCTAAGCTTTGGTCCCAGCCCTACCGTCCACTCTGTCACATTACCTACCCTCCTGAATCTGTTTCCGAGGCAGACATTAATACATCTTCTTAGCATAATACCAACTTCTTAGAATCACTATGAAGATATAAATGAGTCGATTTGTGAAGACATTTTGCTAACTACAGTGCTTATAATGATGTGACCAGGTATTATTAGCTTCCTGGCTGGCTTTCCTCTGCAGATTGACAAATACACTTCACACATCAATTCTTCAAAGGGAGAGAGAAACTTCAGATAGCTCAGGTGTATCAAACGTCTGATGGTGCAACTTCAAAGCAACTATTCCTGCTCATGAGAAACGCTTCCCCAAGACCGCTGGGGTGTATGTCTGTACCATCTCCTTCACTATTGTAAATCTTAGTGAAGGTGCCCAACCAATAAAATACCTATCAAAGTGCTTGGTACATGGCTGGCACTCAATAAACATTAGTTATCTCCTCTTATCTCCTTATATTTGCAGCTAATACCATATATAATAGATAATTGATGAAAGAATACATATAAATAAAATTTAGAATAAAACAAGGAATTAATTTTTAAAATACCTGGAAACTTCATTTATCAGATATCCACATGGCTCCTCCACCTCCTTCAGATATTTATTTAAAAGTTGGCTTCTAGTGAGCCCCTCCCTGTCCATACTCCTGAAATTTGCAAACCCCTCCAACATTCCCTATACCTCCTCTCTGCCTTATTTTTCTGCACAGCACTTACCCACCGATATACTACATGTTTTACTACATTATTTGTTTGCTGTCTGACCTCCCCTAAAGAGAAAGGAAACCTCATGAAGTCAAAAATTTTTGTCTGTTTTGTTTACCACTATATCCTCAGTGTCTAGAATAGTTCCCGGTACATAATGTGTGCTAAATAAATATCTGTTGAATGAATGAATGAATGTTCTAGAGGCCATCCCTAATCTTAAAGGGTTATATCAAGGAGATGACTTCAACTTTGCACAAAATAGCCCTTGAAACCTCCTCAAACAAATCTGTCCAGCCTATTCTTGGTCACAGCATCAACAACTTATTTGTGAAGCCAGCAGTGTTGTCCAGCTCTCCTGCTATGGGGCAATGATTCTCAAAGTGTCTCCCCCAGACCCCTAGGGATTCCTAAAAATCTTTCGGAAAGCCTGCAAGATCAGTGCTACTTTCACAATTATTTAAGTTTTTATATACTTTTTCACTCTTATTCTCTCACAACTCTACAGTGGAGTTTTTAGAGGCTACTTGATGTGTAAGAGCAAAATGAATTGACTGCAGAAACAGATGAGAATTCAATTGTTTTCTACTAAGCCAGACATTAAAGATTTGCAAAAATGTAAAACAATGCCACTCTTCCCACTATTTGTTTTAAAATCTAGTTATTTTCACCTAAAAGTTTCTATTAACCTGTAATAGGTTTGTTATTGTTGCTTTAAAATAAAGTAATACATATATTAAAATTTTTCTTAATTTTAATTTCAGATAGGGTAATATTAATAGACATAGTCCATATAATCACAAATTTCTTTTGAGTCCTCAATAATTTGCAAGAGTACATAATACTTTTTAAGACCAAAAAGTCTGAGAATCACTGTGCTGTACAATTCACACCAAGATTTAAAAAATGCAAAAACGTCCTCTTCAATAAACCCAGGCCTATCTTTCACAACCTGTAACAGTGTTAACCTATTTCAGCAATGCCATATTCTCTTGGATTTCCTCCCACGCCTTGGCTAGTTCTCATTTTATTCTGAGATCACCTTGTCCATCTTTTAAATATTCACATCCTTTGGGGTTTGCCTTGTTTTCTTACCTTCCAACTCCACATATACCCTCTCGTGGATGCCTTCTTGGACTTAACATGAATTTTAGGTCTCCACTGACTTTGAAGAGTCCCAAAGCTACCTCTTCAACTTACATTTCTCTCCTGAACTTCAGGCCCACATGCACAACTGCCAACTGGACATCTCCACATTGGAGTACCTTATCTTCTCCTCTATACCAGCTTTTTCTCCTGATTTCCTTCTTAATGAATGACTTCAACACCCATTCAACTTCTCCCTCATTACCCTCAGCTACCATTAGTCCCGACAATTCAACTCCTTCAGCCTTCCTGGCCTTTACCCGCTTTTCTTCATCCGGACTCCCACTAGAGTGGGGGCCTCACCAGCATCTCCCTGCTGGG
This sequence comes from Cabassous unicinctus, assembly GCA_029593785.1. Taxonomy (NCBI): domain Eukaryota; kingdom Metazoa; phylum Chordata; class Mammalia; order Cingulata; family Chlamyphoridae; genus Cabassous; species Cabassous unicinctus. The sequence continues at coordinate 30,361 of JAQZBX010022487.1, forward strand.
TTACACCAGGTTCCCGGCTGGCCTTCCTGCCTCCCATCGCATCACTCGCTTGGATTACTCTCTATGCTGCAGCCAGAGAATTGATTTCAGTCCTGCTCATTGTGTCTCCACATCTAATACAATGCCTAGCCCAGAATAAGTAGTGGCTTAGAAACTGTTGATATGAAAACCCCAAGTCAGCCTCAGGAATTTGGAACAATATCGTCTACTTATTTATTTGCTGTTTTTATAGGTTAGGGTGTCTCCTGAATCTCTAGTTTGAACTTTGGGGCTAAAAACCCTCAGTAACTCAGGGCACACCCCTTATCAGGCGCTGTTAGAAAGGAAGTTAGCATCTGTGCACAGATAAGGTAAGGTGGTATTTTATTTGTGATATACATAAGATAAAAGCTCCAGAAATTTAGTAATTGGCATTGCTCCAATAATTAATCACTGAGGCTTATGGCAGCCAGAAAAGGCTTAATGAAAGAAATAGAAATTGAACGAAGGGCAAATCTAGACAAGTAGAAAGGTGGAAACTCTTCAGGCAGGATGAACATTCCCTGAACTGCCAGAGGTGGGAATGTACGTGGTAGCAGAGGATTTATGCAGGCAACTAGAAGTAAACAAATAGTGAGTGGTAGGCTGAGAACATTTTAATTATTAATCTAAGAAGTTTATGCTTTTGCTGAGGGCAGTGGAGTACCAAACATTGTCAAGCACAGGATGACATGTAACATATAATCTCCTAAGGGATAAATCTAGCTGTGTTTAGAGAAGGGTTTGGGAGTGAAGGTATGGAGTGTTACTGACCAAAGCAGGGGTTCTCTGCCTGATGCACTCAAATGGCCAATTCCTGGGACACTGGGGTTTCAAAGGGAGAAAGAGTTTGTTGCTAAGTGGGGAAGTAAGGAGATCAGATGGGCTAGGGGCCTAAAATCTGTCTCCCAGAGTCTAAGGAGTTTGGGGTTTTTACGAATTCAAACAAGGGGAGGTGGAGTTGTTCCCATTACAATAACAAGTATAAACAAATATAATTTACAAAATCTAAAGGAGTAGAGATCAGCCAAAGTAACCATTACAATATCAAATACAATCTACTATCATATCAAGGGGTGGAACTAAGCTAGGACTAAGCAAAAATAGCCATTACAATGACCAGTATAAACACTTACAGTATCATGTAAATAGATAGAACTAAGCTAAAATAACCATTATAATGCCAAGTATAAACACCCATAGTCAGTGGGTACAAGAGGAAATTATGGAAAGACTTCAATGTCTTTTTTTTTTTTTTT
>JAQZBX010022488.1:0-20541 GCA_029593785.1 Cabassous unicinctus
AGAATTTTCTCTTTATCTTTTACATTTGACATTCTGAATAGTGTGTGTCTTGGCGTAGGCCTATTTGAATTTATTCTCATTGGGGTACGGTGTGCTTCTTGGACATGTAAGTTCATTTCTTTCGTGAGAGTTGGGAAATTTTCAGCTATTATTTCCTCAAATACTTTTTCTGCCCCTTTTCCTTTCTCTTCCCCTTCTGGAACTCCCATGACACGTATGTTGCTGTGTTTTGCGTTGTCATTCAACTCTCTTAGCCCCTGCTCAATTTTTTCCATTCTTTTCTCTCTTCAATTTTAGCTGCTCTGTTTGCGGTATCACTTATTCTTTTTTCTCTCATTTCGAGTCTGCTGTTGTATGCCTCAAATGTGTTTTTGACTTCCCTTATTGTGTCTTTCATTCCCATGAACTCCGTTACTTTTCTGTTCAGGATTTCAAATTCTTCTTTGCGTTCGCTCAGTGTCTTCTTGATGTCATTTATCTCTTTAACTATATTGTCTTTCATCTCATTAATTTGATTTTGGAAATTTGTGCTCATCTCACTGATTAGTTCTCTCAAATTCTGCATCTCTTCTGGGACTTTGATGTATTCCTTTTCTTGGGTCATGTCTTCTATTTTCTTAGTATGGCTAGTAATTTTTTGCTGATGTTTAGGCATCTGGTTAGGATGAAGTTTACTTAGATGCTCTATCTCTTTCTCTTTTATAGGGATTTAGTGGCAGGAGGCTATGAGTTACCACAGCTCTTTGATTTTTTGGCTCAACCTTGATTGTTATGATTGTCCTGCTGGTTGCTCAAAACTGGGCACTGGACCCAGTAATTGGTTGTAGAGTCGTTTCTTAGGGCCTTGGGCAGGGAGGCTATGGAGGCCAGGAAGAGCCTCTTCTATTTATTTTTAATTTTCTTATTTGCACTTCCTTGGTCTGCCAGGAGATGGCGCTTGCTGGCAGCTCTCAATTCAATGCCTGGTAGAAGTGTATTTGTTGTGACACAGACCACATCAATGTGATAGAGCTTCCTGTCTGGGGGCTAAGAGCCTTGTAATTCAAACTTTCTGAGACAGTTCTCCAGTCTTCTCTGGCAGCCCCCTCCCTTTTCCCAGCTAGGAAATATTTCCACTCCCCTCTGAATCCTCAACAATCAGTCCCTGTTAGTAGAGGACGAGACTGGGAGGTTTGTAAATCTTTAGCCCTTTGCAGGCTCCAAGGCAAACAATGGTGCAGCCCCACACAGCCTGGAAGGGTTCTCGGGACAGGGCAGACCAAACCTGGGAGTCAAAAGCAGGATCAGCCCCAGGCTCTCCCTCCCCTCTCCTGTGGAGTCCTCAACAATTAGTCCAGGCTAGAAGAGAGGGAGATTGGGACAGTCGGATTTCTCCAGTCCTTCCTAGGCTCCCAGGGTAAACCACTGAGTGGAAGGGTCCGTGGGGCTCTGCAACCCAAATTTGCGGGTCAGAACCTGAGTCAGCCTTAGGCTATGTCCCTCTCTCTCCCCTTTCCGGGAGTGGTAGATCCCTGGAGCCCCCTTTGTCTGTAGTCTCAGGCCCAGAGGCCAGAGAATTCTAAAGAGTGTGGGGGAGGGTGCTGGCAGCAGCAGCCTCTGCTGGTTCCAACTCACAGTTCTGTCGTCGTGATTTCCCTCTTTTGTCCCTCTCTCCTCTGGGTGGTGAGCAGCCTTCACCTGCTGTCCTAAACCCTAGAAGATTTTTTCGGGGCTGTTTCAGCCTGTCCTCCAGCTACTTTTCTGGAGAAGAGATTCCCATGTCTTACTAGTCCACCATCTTCCCGGATGTCTCACACTTGGTTTTTGATAGATGCTTCTGAGAAGAACAGTCCCGTGGCTCGTAGTCGCTTGGGATCAAAGGAGACTATTAATTTAAGTATTATTGGTCTGAACAGGAGTAGTTTTATTTTGGTTATTACTGGACTCAAAACTGGCAGACGGCAGGATAGTTCAGGTAAGTAACTCTTATTTTTGTTATCTTTTTTGTTATTGTTGTTCAGGTAACTCTTGACTGACTCCCACAAGGTTTGTGCAGATGGGTTATTAATGTTATGTAGCCAAGTTGCTTGATTATAAAGCTGTTAGATATTTGACTCAATTTGGTTTGAGGTATTTACACAAATACACAAGAGTGTTAGCTGTTACGTACATTCCTCATTTTGCTAGGACATAGTCCAAGGCTATTTGGTTGTCCGTGACTGCATTAGCCAGTGTCGGTGGAGATTTGGATAGCCTCTAGTGCTGCAGCAGTAGACTTAGCCGGTTCTTCTCCTGTATCTGTCAAGTTACACAGAGCTGCTTCATGGTAGGCAAATCCACTCCAAGAAGCTCATAGCCCTATTGCTAAACCTAAGCAGGCTAAGGTCATACCTAGTGCCCGTTTATTACGATGATGATGGGTAGGTTGGTAAATAGAACTATCAGGCTTTGAATACCCTGGGGTACACTGGCCCTTTTTCCAGGCATAATTTACACATTAGAACATTCTGACTTGAGTATCAAAGATACTATCTTCAAAACCTTGAAAAGGTAACCAGCTCCTTGGGCTTCCAAGATTAGGATATGTCCTTTTAGGCACAGAGAATTTCCCAGGAAGTTCTCTGTAGAGCCTGCAACTGTAGGAATACTTTAGGGCTTTCTGAGGTTTTGTTAAGATCATGGCAGAAAGCAGGCAAAGGGCCACTTTTTAGGGTTCATGTAAAGAATGTAACTTGCAGGGGGTGGGGGTTGCAGGTTTTCTTCCATTTATTCCAATTTCTTGGCTTTTATATGCCAACTCCCAGTTTTGGTCATTATTAAACCTTTTGCTGGTATAATAGGTATAAACCTTCCCTTCTTATAGGTCCTCTCCTTAAATCCTGACAAATTGCTCCCTTGTTAGGGACCCCATTGCACCATATAATTACAGGCCGTTTGATTATGGTTGTCTGCAGGGACCCAGGATATGTTAGCTCCAAGCTCATATATAATGCGGGGTGGCTGAGGGAGCTTGGGAGGAGGGTTCCATATCTTCCACCTTGCTCCAGGGATCGGTTATGATAGGGGTGAGAGCTAAGCAAGGTAAAGAAGATTTTGTATGAGGATTTGAGTGGCCTGCCCAGCAATCCTTCAGTTGTCCTTCACAGGCAAGGGCTTGGGAAGCTTTAATAATGAAATTTGCCTTCCACTTTTCCATGTGACAAGGGCAGTTCAAGCAGAAAGTTTAAAAGGATAAAAACAATACCAATCATTTTTATTATCTAATCTAAAGTAGATTAGATTATAACTAGTGGTTACAATGTGGTACTTAGTCTAAAATACTGAGTAATCTAGATTATTTGCTACACAGAAAATGGTTCCAGCCTTTAGGTAAGAGGCATGCTGTTGTTAGCCCATAAAATATTATTAAAGGAATACAGCGAATAAGAAAGAGAAGAATACATGAACAGGCAGTACAATCTACATCAGACATTACTTATCTTACTATTTCCTTTTAAAAAGCAATCTTAAGTCTGTGATGGGTTCACAGGTATAACTGAGGGGTGGAAAACCTTGGTTAGGGTGGCAGTCTTGCTCCAGTGCCCAGAGACGTGAAGTCTCAGCCTTCTTTCAGGAAGATGGAGAATCACCTTGGATGATGATGGGTTTCACCCTGGAATGATGGATCCAAGGTCAGATGCCCTGTAACTTAACAGAAGACTGAGTAACAGGCAAGACTTGATAAAGTCCATCCCACTGGCTTTTAACTGGCTATCTGGGTGCTGTATTTTCCAATTCTAAGAGGTACCCAGTCCCCTTGATATGATGCCAGGGGGCATCTGTGAGGACTAGGAGCCGATCAGAGGCACACTGGAGAGAGTGACTCCTGAGGACTGAATAGATTTCATGGTTTCCAATTTGGTAGTAACATGCTCACTGTCTAGACTGTGATTACAGTAGGTTTTACATAATAAAAATAATGTGTAGGTCTCCCACACATTATTTCATAAGAGCTCAAACCAAGCTTGCATTTGGGGGCTACCCTTTACCCTAAGCAGGGCAATGGCAGAGCTTTGTCCCAGGTTAGATTTGTCTCTTGACAGAACTTGACTAGAGTTTTCTTCAGGGTATGGTTCATTTTCTCAGTTTTCCCCACAGACTGCGGTCTCCAGGATGCACGTAGCCGCCAATCAATTCCTAAAGCGTTAGCTACATCTTGAGTCACTTCAGCAATGAAGGTGCTCCCATCGTCACTCTGGAGAACGGCACTCCAAACCGGGGAATGATTGCCCTTAGTAAGGCCTCAGTTACTTCAGGTGCTCTTTCTGTTCCGCAGGGGAAAGCCTGAGCCCACCCTGAGAAGCTGTCACAAACACAAGCAGGTATTTATAATTTCCTGGGCTTTTGGAAAAACAGTAAAGCCTATTTGCCAGTCTTCCCCAATTCTGATCCTCGTGCCCCCCGCCCCCCTTAAACGGTGGAACGCCTGTTGTCACAAACAGAACACTCTTGAGTCACTCTTCATATAGTTTTTCTCGTGCTAGGACCCACAAGGTACTTCTGTGACCTTTGGTGCATGGTGTCCCTCTCATAGTGAGTGCTTGAAAAATAGGTGATAATTTTTTTCACTAAGTTTTCTGGAATCAGGACAATTCCTTCTTCATTATAAATTCAGCCCTCTGGAGTGGCAGCATTGGCTCCTCTGGTGCCTCTGGATTATACTGTGGATATAATGGTTTGGGAGGAAAACCCCATTCTTTGGCTCTTGACAGATCATTAAATAATACTGGGGTATAAACAGTGTTAGATCAATACTTGGTATAAGAGCTGCAATAACTACTTTAGGTGCCTGGAACTTGGCCACCTCTTTTGCTACATGATCTGCTAGTTTCCTGTTGCTATTAAGTTATTATTCCTTTCATGCCCAGGGCAAGGGATGACTGCTACTTCCTGAGGCAGCCTGACAGCATCTGACAAGGCAAGTATTATGCCAGCATGTTTTAGCTCCTTTTTCCCTGAGGTAAACAGTCCTTTTTCCTTCCAAATAGCCCCGAGTCCGTGTATATGTTTACCTTTCCCTAAGTGTAGGCCACGGTGAGGGCCATAAAGGCTGCTCGTTGAGCAGACGTACCTGGAAGAAAGGCCTCAGCTTTGAGTACCTCTTGTAAGGTCACTATAGCACACCCAGCCATTCTGTGTCCCTGGCCCATGAAGCTATTCCGTCAGAAAACATCTCCAATTCTAGATTCTCCAGAGGTTGATCTGTAAGATCAGGGTAACTGGAATACAGTTTCTCAATTATTTGTTTAAAGAGGAGACTGCTTTTAACCTTGCATGAGCGTTGTCTAGTAAGATAGCCTGGTATCTGCCTAACTCCCAGATGTGAGCCAATAGCCCCCCTTCTGCTCCAGGAGGGCTACACACAGTGAGGGTTGTGTACAGTCGTGGGTTGTCCTAAGGTAGATTTCTCCTCCGCTTCTTGCTGCAAATCACAAGTGGCTGCCACTGTTCAAAGCAGACCCTGTGCTACTGCATCAGGTTGTTTCCAGAAATAGGCAACAGGTGTCACCAAGGTTCTGGGTTAATATCTCTAGACCCCCTCCTTGCCATTCATGAATAAACAAGTCAAAAGTGTTTTTGTTTGTTTTGTTTTGTTTTAATGCCTGGGAGACCTGGGTCCCAGGGTGGCAGTGAGTAGTTTCTCCTTTATTTTACGGAATGCTTGCTGGCATTTAGTTGTCCAGTTTAGCAGTTCTTGGTCTCCACCTTTTAAAGCTGCATACAAAGGTTTTGATGAAAGTCCCAGACCTGGCAATCCAAATATGGCAGAATCCTGCCATTCCTAGGAACCCTCGCGGCTGTCTCCGGGTGGTGGGCTCCACCACTCTGGATAAGGCTTCCCTTCTGTCTGGCAATAAGTTTCTCTGCCCTTTTGACAATTCAAACCCCAAATACTTCACAGTAGGCTGTGATACCTGAGACACCATATCCCAGGTCCAGTCTGCCAGGAAGTTTGGGTCTGAAATGGTATTGTGATCCGATGCTTCCTTTGATCGACCAGCTACCAGGATAACATCTACATATTGCAAATGTACTCCGTCTTGGCACTGTAACACTTTTAAGTCCTTGGCCAAAGCTTCCCCAAATCAGGTGGGGGCATCCTTAAGTCCCTGAGAGGGAGCACAGCCCCACAGTATTGTTGTTTCATCTTATTCTCAGGATCCTCCTATTCAAAGGCAAATATTTCCTGGGATTCCAGGCTTAATGGCACACAATAGAAAGCAGCTTTCAGATCTAACGCAGTAAACCAACGAAGGTCTCTAGATAGAGTAGTTAACAAGGTGTAGGGATTTGGTACTACTGGGTGGAGAGCCTCTACTATTTGATTGATGGCTCTCAAATCCTGTACAAATCCACACTCCCTTTCGGTACCTGGCTTTAAAATCGGTAGGATGGGGGTATTCTACGGAGATCGGCAATGTCAAAGTAACTGCTATCTAAGAAGAGAGTCTAGTAGTTTTATATCTTCCCGGGCTTCTCTTTCAATGGGTATTGCTTGAGATTAGGAACTGTTGCGTCAGGCTTGACTTTTACCTGGACTGGCTAAGCATTTCTAGCTCCCCCGGAATCCTGTCAGCTCATACCTCTGGCTTTGTCTTCGGGAGGATGTTTTTCAGGTATTTCCAACTGGACTCCTTTTCCTAGGTCACAGGGCACAAGCCTGGTCTGGGGGAACTTCAATGTCCAATTTATCTGCTGTGAAGGTCACTCGTGCATTCAATTTCATCAGTAAATCCCATCCGAGTAGTGGCATAGGGCACTCAGGCATATAAAGAAAGCTGTGTTTCAAAGTGGTATTCCCTAACTGACAGTCAAGTGGTTGTAAGAAAGGTTTATTATTTGAGGCTGCAGACACTCCAACTCTAGCCACTGTTTTTGGAGACAGAATCTCTTGCTTCTGATTTGAAACAAAGTAGCTCCAGTGTCAATTAAAAAGCCTACGAGTTTCTTTCCCACTAGTATAGACACCTGGGACTCCTCGTGGGAAACAGTGATGCATCCCCCAAAGTTGGAAGGTGGCCCTGGGCCCCGTCATTCCTGATCACTCTCTTGTCCCCTGCTAGCTGTGGCGTGTGCTATGTTGCCCTGTGGGGTGCTAATGGGGGTGCTGGGGCATTCTCGCCTCCAGCGTTCTTCCTTTTTGCAATCAACACATTGTTGTGGCCCTAAGGAGCGGGTAAGCCTCGGATTAGCTGCTGGGGGCCCTTGGGCTCTTAATGCAATTAAGCTCTGGCCACTGGCTGCTCCCAGCAAGGCGGCTTGCCGTCTCATCCGCTTCTCTTGGAGTTGACCTCAGTTGCTAAAAACCATTAAAGCAATCTCTACCAGCTGAGACATTGGCATTCCTAAGCCTCCTTCTAATTTCTGCAATTTCTTCCTTATGTCTGAAGCACTTTGACTAATGAAAGTCATATTAATCAGTTTCATATTATCTGGATGTTCAGAATCCAGATCAGTTTAGTTTTCCAGTTATACAAATCAAAAGTAGAGAAGGGGGAATGCACATAAATGAAACCGCTGAGGTGTGCCTGATCATCCCCTCCAGCAGGAACTTGCCTTAGTGGGAACTACCCTGCCTGGGATTGGGTAGCTCCCTGGCGAAATGACATGCCCTAACAGGTATGGGGTGGAGAGACAATTCCTTCCTGATCAGAGGATGAAGAAGAACTGGATAAGGACCTGCTCCAAGGTGAGGGGGCATGGTCTTCCTCTCATTCTCCAGCACAGGGATGCGGGGAGCTGAGGATAATTCTAAATGTGGTAAGTATGAGCCCTCATTCGGATCAGAGTCCAGTAGAACAAGTAACATGGGGCTGCCACATTCCTGATTTCTTAGTTGTCTTTTTCGGCAAGCCCTGACCCTAAAAATCTCCTTTTTTGGGGATCGTAACATGGCATTTTTTCCTGCAAATTCTTATTCTGACATAGAGACATAAAAGACTGTACATAGGGGATTTCATCCTAATTCTCTTCCCTTTTATAAAACAACTCTAACTGCAGTATAATGTTAACTGAGAGATCCATTGGCCAGTGACTGCTACCCAGATTCTAGTTTATATTGAGGCCAGGCAGTGTTACAGAAAAATATCATCCTTTTCTTTTTCATAGACCCATTACTAAAGGAAGACCAGTTATCCAAGACACAATTTAAACGGCTACAGCCATCAGTACTGTTAACATTTCCCATAATTACAATTTTAATTTATGGTGCCTGAACAAGATATCTTACACCCAGTATATCAGTTGGAGAAAGACTAGAGTAGGACTTGAACCCACAACCAGAGATACCAGAGTGGTGCTTGAACTCAAAACCAGGGTGTGAGCAACTGACTCTCAAATGCCTGGAACCTGTACCCAGTAATAACCTGGTTTGACTAAGGTAGGACTTGAACCCACAATTCTAATCAATAATGGCTAAGGTGGGACTCAAACCCAAAACCAGAGACCAGACAGGTTTCACGTTAAGAGTAGGCACCTTAACAAAGTTACTTACCCAGAAGACGTCTTTATCGGAACTGTTTCTTCTCTCAAAATTAAACTGCGCTGAAGGGCGGACGATGCTGGCGGGGACAGGAATGAGCCCTGGTTGTCGAGCCTCTAGACTAACTGGTCTAGGCGGCCACTCAGGGTTGACGGCTGGAAAACTCCATCCTGCAGGGGCCGTGGAGCCTTAGACAGGGTCTCTACGACCGTCCCTTTGTGGTTGCTATTTGATACCGCCTAGAGGGTCCATTTGCGCGACACACACAGAAGCCAATACTGGGTCAACAAGATTTTGAGAAAAGAGTTTATTCTGTGGTCGGCCAGCAAAGGAGACTGGAGGCAAGCCTCAGCTCAGTCTCCCCGAGCAAAATGGGTGCAGGGGTTTTATACCGTTTGGGGAAGGGGGCTTAAAGGAGTGGCTGAAGGTGACTGTGAGATGCTGCAGGCCAATCCATTTAGGGAAAGATGGGGTTAAACAGAGCATTCTCTGTTGCAATTATGCTTGGTCCTGAAATGGAGGCCTAGCTTGCTCTGAGACTAGAACCGGTTTGAGCCAGCTTCAGAAACAATAACTTTTCTTGCAAGGTGGCAAGCCTCCTATGAATAAACACGAAGAAGTGGGGCATTTAAGTGGAAGTTTCTGAAAACTTCTATAAATGAGTAAGGGAGGGGCTGCTCTGAAAAGTGGGCTAGTGATTGGCGGTTTCGAAGGGCAAGAAAGTGGCAGTTTAAGGTCCCCAACATTTTCAAAGTTCCCTCTATGCCTGGGACCGGCAGGGCCAGACAATGCCATCTGGGCAGGGCACCCCGAGCCTGGACCAGGTGCTTTGTAGGTCTTGGTTGCCAGAAACACTTTGCTCATAATTGTCAAAGTTCTCCTCAGGTGCCACGAACCAGCTGGAGCCAGCAGTAGTACCTGGGCAGGGTGCCCCAGCTGGGCCCAGTATCCTTGTGGACCCTGGTCCCCATTCCTTCCCTTTCGGGTGCTTTTTCATCCCTACTCCCCACCCCACATGTTTAGTTGATCAGATGCCCCAAGGAGCTTCAGGACTCATATCTGTGGACTCATTCTGGGGCCCCAGTTCCAGGAAGTGGCCTGAGAAGTGATTGTTCCTTTGGCTAGGCTCCTCTTTCTTTGTTAGGATTGTGTGAGATTGAGCCGCCATACAACATGCTGATTTTGATGCCTCTCACTCACGTTGGAAATGAGTTCAATGCTATGGGCTACTCATGGCCCATGGCCCACTGTCAACACTTGGGTGTCTGTGTGTTCCCTCTCACACCTCCGTGTTCCAGTCTATAGCAGCCTCAGTCAGTAGCATCCCAGGCAGTGAAGGTGGCCCCGGGCATCCTTTACCCTACGCACCTCCTACCACTGGCACCCAGGACGGTGAGACGCCCTCCCGGGCAGTCCTCCAGAGGAAGCCACATCCATCTCCTCGGAGGGGTTTTGAGACTGTTGCTCTGCAATGCCAGCAAGCGAGCCCTTCTGACTGACGCCCTCTTGCCTTCAATCCATGTGCTGACTTTAAGCTCTCCGCACTTGAGCTTGTTGGCGAGAGACAGACATTTGTTGCACAAATGGGACCACTCTTCTCATTCTACTCTTGGTCTCTTCCTTCTCCTCCCAACTGGTGGTGGTATGTAAAGGTCATGGGTGATGTCACAATGAAAGAGATCACATTCTAGGAATGCAGTGGTTATGGCCTAGGAACTCAGGAGAAGATATGGTTGAAAAATATGCTGTTCTATGTTTATGTCGAACAGCGATTTTGACATGACCAGAAAATGAATTGACATTCACATTTTGCTGCATTCTCTGGATTAGTCTTGCATTTGTGGCCATCTTCCCCACAGCACAGCAGCATCTTGAGTGATGATATAACCAGCATGAAATAAATGAAGGCATTTATTTCGTGGGAAATACAAAGGCAATTTTCATTGTAAGCGAGTTCCTAAAAGCCATGACATTGTGCGTAGTAACAGCATTGATCTTTTTTTTTTCTCCTAGTGGGAGATAGGAAATTAGCACATTTAAAAATAAATAACATGATGAGATAGCTCCGGCATCTGCACAGGAAGTGATGGTGCCTGGATATAGGAATAATCTTCATTTATGCTGATTGGACAATGAACACAGATCAAAATACATCTTCTCTTACACACTATCCCTTATCTTTATTGATAAATCATTAGATCTCACATGGGCCCATGAATCTTATAACACATTTTAAAAATCTATTTATGTAGACAGAGGCCTGCAAAAAATATTTGCCCAGGGACATACACTGTAGGGACGGCCCTGCTTGGTATCATCTTATTTTCTTTTCAATGAAGTCACTTGTGCTTTCATTTGTAATTTCTCCTATCTCTTTTCAGGTTTGTACTTCCCCAGATGTATTATTCTCATTTAGGTTGCTCTTTCTTTGTTGTTTCCTTTTCCAAATTCAACTTATGGGGGAGTAGATGCAGCTCAGTGGTTGAGTGCTTGCTTCCCATATACAAGGTCCTGGGTTCGATCCCCAGTACCACCTAAAAGCAAAAACTGAAAAACCAACTCTCTTTGGGGAGCAAATGTAGCTCAATGGTTGAGCGCCTGCTTCCCATATACGAGGTCCTGGGTTCGATCCCCAGTACCTCCTAAAAAAAAAGTCAACTTATGTTTTGTAATACTGTGTACCCCTCAACGTCTTTTCAAGCAAAACATTTTACCACCCTTTCTCCCTGCCTCTTCCATCACCTGCCTGTCTTAGTCTGCTGTCATGCTCTCTCTTCCTCTTATTCTCTGTCGTGTACAATCTACATACACAGCCACACCATGCATGCATGCGCACAACCCAGGCACATCATTCTTAAGCATGTAGTCAGCATGTTGCCATAGAATGTGTCCCTTGCTTTAGAACCATGAGACACAAGCAATGGAAGACCACATATGTGACACAGGAAAGTCCAGAAGTACTTGCCTTCATTCCCAGATTTTGTGCCTGGACCATCAGTAGGTAAGAAAAGAACTATGTCAAATCGTTAACTGGATTTTCAAATAAAGTGGTTGAAGTAAGGGGGGAAAAAATAGAAGCCCAGGATGATGCTTGTGTGTATGCTCTTGAATATCTGTTAGAACTTGGCTGAATCTTTGCTTGCCTGTTGACAGAGTGTCCCATGGACTGTGACAGCTGCAGTATTGGATGCGATAACTGGGTGCACTGTGTTCATGGCTGTGTCTAATTTTTTTTTTTTTTCAGGAGGTACTGGGGATTGAACCCAGGACCTCGCACATAGGAAGCAGGTGCTCAACCACTGAGCTACATATGCTCCCCCATGAGAGTTGGTTCTTTCGTTTGTTTTGTCTTTAGGAGACACCAGGGATCGAACCCAGGACCTCGTACATGGGAAGGAGGCGCTCAACCACTCGAGCTGCATCCGCTCCCCATGTGTCTTATGTTTTGACTATAGAAATCTGTTGAACTAAAATCAGATTTTATGTATCTTAAAAATATTTGGCTAGCCAAAGATCAAATTTTCACTTTGCACCAGGAGCCAATACAGTCCATCTTTACATGTTGTTCATCTTTGCGATTACAGATAATTTATATTGCTTTGTTTCTAACACTATTTATCTGTCCTATTACTAGGCTATTAAGTCCTAGTAATAGCCAATGCCCCCATTAGGCTAGAAAGTCAGTTGCTGCCTAATTTCTATTCCATTCCGTGTTCATGCAGCAGCAGGGTAGGGCACTTGAAATATATTTGCTTTAGTGCATTTACATAATGCGTGATAAAGGTGACAGGTTTTTTTTTTCTTTTTGCCAATTTGTACATTAGTGTCTCTTAAGTGACAGATTAAAAGTTTCCTAAAGCACTAACACTGATTAAAAATATTTTCTTAGGCTTTTTCAGCAGTCAAAGTGCTTACAGAATCCAAATCACATTCTTTGAATCAACAATGTTTTAAAAGCCTCATGTAATGACTGTATCTTTTTTTTTTTTTTAAGATTTATTTATTTATTTATTTATTCCCCCCTTGCTGCTTGTGTTTTGCTGTGTCCATTCGCCGTGTGTTCTTTCCGTGTTTGCTTATCTCCCCCTTGCTGTGAGGTCCCGCTGCATCAGCCCACCGCGCCGCGCGGGCTGGCCTGCCCTCACAAGGAGGCCCCGGGAAGCGAACCTGGGGTCTCCCACATGGTAAACGGGAGCTCTATCCATTGAGCCACACCCGCTTCCCTGACTGTATCTTTTTGAAGCAAACAGTAATAATTTTAAATAGGGTCATTTTCTTTTACAAGGTAAATACAAAGTGTAAACATAGGGAAAAAATCCAGATCCATAGAAACATTTGCAAGTATTTTTTTAAAGGCTTCCATCTTATTTGTCTTTGTATCTTTTTTTCATTTGAGAAGATTTTTATTGCAGTAACCAAAGAGCACATACAATTTCCCATATTAACCACATTCAAGTGTACTATGTCATTTGAATACATTGGAGGAACACATTGTATCTAGTTCTCTTTTCCTCAAAAATTCTTTTTCAGAATTCGTGACATTTCTTGAAGACAGCTAAGACCCCTGAGAAGCGATTTCCTGTGAACGAATAAAATTCTTTGTTGAGTGGTGACTTTGGTTTCTACTTTTCATCCCGTTCTCCCTTCTTCCATCCTGCCTTTCCTTCAACCACAGCTCCCGCGCCCAGCTGCGAGCAGGCTCTGAGGCCTGAGGTCTCAGGAGGATGGGCTTGCGAGGCTGGGTACAGAGTGTGAAGCCAGATTGTGAAGAGCCCTGCCTGCCATTCTGGGGCAATTTGGGGAGTTGTCTCCTGGGGACCTGGGGAGGATTTTCATCACCAGGTGGTTTAGAGTGGGCAGAATTGGATCTTCTCCGTAGTTACAGGCAAGCCTAGCATGTATTATAACAGGTTCAAAAGATGATTGTAGAAATAGCCACAGAGTCCCTTCCTTTTCTCCTCCCTTCAGTTCCTCCTTTAGGGAAATTCTGGCAGAGCTATGGATTATGAATTTAATCTCCTTTGGAGTACTTTGAAGGAAGTATATAAATATTAAAAATGCTTTAATATTTTTTGTTGCTGTATCATGTTTTTTTGGTTTTCCTTTTCACTGTGAACTCCGTTGACATCACGCCACATGGGGATCTAGGCTATTAGGGTTACATACCAGTTTTTTTTAGGAGAGCTAGAATAATGCTGATGGTTAAAGGGTTAATGCCTCTGTCTGAAGACCTAGTGGTTAGACACCTACAAAGAGAAGATAGGAAAGATCCTAAAACTATGAATTTGGCCCTGTTCCCTACTACCATTGTAAGTTCCCCAGGAACCTTCCAGAAAAGGGACACTCTATTTCCAGCTAGGCTTTAGCCCTGGACATCCTATGTGGGTGCCTATTCTGGTGAGCTGGGCCAAGCCTCATGTGAGCCGTAAGGACCTTCTGTCTCCTCTAAACCCAAGACCAGTGGCACGTGAGATGACATCCTTGGCTGCTTTCTCCTGGACTCTACCTGGGTCCTGCTTGGCTTTCTAAGAGAAGGAGGAAGGAGGCCACAGACCCATCTTACGCTACCAGATGTTTGGAAGGAAGGGCAGAGCAGCGATCAGAGTTTTAAGGAGAGTTAAAGCATTAGGTTCTGGATGAGGTCCTCCACCCAGGAGCACGGGTGTTTATCTTTGTTTCTCCCACATAACCCTCAGCACTATAGATCCAATTCCACCTCCTTGGGTATGAATTAGTGTGAGGTGGGATAAGCATTAGGTTTTGATACATGAAATTTGAATTTATGTTCAGATTCTGCCACTAACAGAGGGTTTCGTGGAGGCCCTTGTGTGCCTTGCTAAGGAATTTGAGCTTTATATGTTAAGAGGGAGTCCCTGAAGGTTGTTAACTTGGGACTTTACAAGTTTAGATGTTCATTTAGAGAGATTTTTTTTTTTTAATCATTTAAAATACTTAAATGTTTAAAAAAAAATCACCCATACCACCAACAAAATAAAACAAAACCTTGGTAGGGTTCATATAGAAGGCAAGAGATAGTTTGAAAGCTGTGGCTATAACAGAAGCAAGAAATGATGAACAAACCTAGTGGCAGTGGGAGTGGAGAAGAGATTGGATATGAGAAGTTTCACAGAGGTGGAAGCAGAGGGACGTTAGGAGAGGAGGCGGCTCTCAGGTCTTTGTCTGGGGCATCTGGCTGGATGGTGACATGAGGACAGGAGAAGGAGGAGGAATACACGTTGTGATGGAGAGGTTAGGGGCCCTGCAGGACAAATGAGCAGAGCTGTCCAGTGCTCAGGTGGATACCTAGGTTTAAAGCCCTGGAGTTTGGTCTGGGCAGATTCCGATTTGGGAGTCCTTAGGAAATAGCTGGTATTTGGAGCTTGGAACAGGTATCACCACACAGAGGGACCTGGAGAAGGCCCCCAGGGCACAGGGCCCTGACAGGGCAGACAGAGGATGCCAAAGGATCCAGAGTGAAGTAGTTAGAGAGCGTGAAGGGATACCAGAGAGAAGGGCATGGGAGAAGCCGTGCCTGGTTCAGCCAAATGCTATGGAGAAGGCAGGGAGAAAGGGGCAGGAATGAGTTCCTGGGTGACTTTGGTAAGAGCAGCCTTAGCGTTGTGGTGGATGTGGAAGCTGGAGGGCAGCAGCCTCGGCGAAGGCGAGGTGGGCAAACGGAGGCATCGGCATGATGATCCATCTTTTCTAGGCTGTGGGCATGGGTCATGTGTTTGAGGGAAGGTGGTAGTTGGTTTTCACACGGAAGCTGGTGATCGGCGAGACTGACAAACTGCCTTAGCCATGGGTGGACAGAAGCAAAGTCTCAGTTCTGCTCCTCGTGTCAAACAGAATACTTTTGCTTTTTGGACCTTTCTTCCTTTCTCAACTCACCAGTCGGCTCCCAAGACTGCCTTGGGATGGCTCCTTGTCCACTGCTAAAGGCCCTGCCATGGTCGCCTCACCTGGCGCCATGCCCAGGGCCCGCTCTGGGGCTACACTTTTCTCCTGCACCTGCTTGTGCCGCACACAGGTCCCAGGACTCTGAGAGCTGGGGACTGCTGCAGGTGAGCCCCAGGGAGATCACTGGTACCCTGGGGCAGGACTTCCCACAGTGCAGCTCTTGGGTGTCAACTATGTCACCAGGGTGCTGAGCACTGAGTCCCTCAGCGCCTGTGGCAGCCCTGTTCAGCCACAGAGCCCTTCCATTTCCCCAGGGTGTCCTTCAAATGCTGTCATCCTCCTTGGAGCCTGATGAGGGTGGGAAGCACTGCTCCACACTGGTTGTCCCCTGGCCAGTCAGCTTCCTGAGTGTTTACAGCGCCCCTCCTGGGTCTCAGGGAACCCTCTAGCCTCTTCTCTGATTTGCCCTCGGCACACTGGGAAGGCCTATTTAAACTTTTCCTGGCATTTGTGTGGGGGAACACTTCTCAGGCAAAGGGCTCCTGCAAGACTATCTCCCTGGCAGTGACGGAGCTCCCCCTTGGCAGGCTTTTTCTGCTTCCCTTTGGCTGTTATCTGGATGCCGGGGATGGAGTCTGGCTCCTGTCCACATCAAGCACTGCCTGGAGCTGGAAGTGAGCTTAAAAACATGTTTTAAATCCCTTATTTTCCACCATCTCCCCTAAGTCTGCCCACAAAAACACGCACTCAGCTAGAGCTACACCAGCAGAGATCGGCTGAGTGACAATGGCCCTCCTGAAGGTAAGAGGCTTGGCTCCTGGGCTGCAGGCACCACACCTGCGTCTAATTAGACACTGTGTTACCCCATTTGAACATGTGGCACATGAAAGCAGCTTTCTCTTGTGCTCTTATAGGGGGGTGCTTTCTGGAAAGGCTAATGCGGGGCTAGACTGTGCTCCTGCTGATCTCCTGACTGGAATATTCTCCCTTCCCTCAGCAGCAGCCAGGGCACCACTGAATCAGTGCAAACTCTTCTTTGGAGACTGAGGTCCAGGGAGGTGGCCTTCTCTCCATTAAGAACTTAATGCTTAAAGGGGATCTTCTTTGTCAACTTTCCATCCTTAACATCCTCCGTGTTTCTGCATTCTCTGCAGTGGGTGGGTATTGGATTAGTTTCCTATGGCTGCTGTAAAAGTGACCACAGATCCTTAAAACAACGGAAGTTATTCTCTCCCAGTTCTCCAGGACTCGAATCAGGATCATGGGCTGAGACCAGCAGGGCCTTGCTCCCTCCTGAGGCTCCAGGGGAGAGTCCGTTCTTTGCCTCTGCAGATGCTGGTGGCTGCCGGCACTGCTTGGCTTGTGGCCACCCCACTCCAGTCTCTGCCTCTGTGGTCACATTGGCTTCTCTTCTCTGCGTCAAACCTCCCTTTGCCTCTTTCTTAAAAGGACACCCGTGATTGCACTTGGGCCCCACCTAGTTAATCCAGGAGACCCTCCTATCTCAAGATCTTCAACTTACTTCTGCAAAGACTCTTTTTCCAAATCAGGTAATATTTACAGGTACCAGGGATTAGGCCCTGATACTCTGGGGGCATTTATCAGCCAACTCCAGGTGTATTGTTTACATATCATGTGATGTTTTCATAGTGGAGTATCAACCCACGAGGTGAGCCCCTTTTGGAAGGGCAAGAGACCCAAAGATATCTTTCCTGGGTGGGCAAGTATCCTCAAAACTGGACTCAGATGCCTGTCTCTGCCCTCTTGTGTGGTCGTCTTCTAGGGCTGGAGGTGGGAGGCAGGGGCCTGGGGAGTCTCCCTGGGGTGGTGAAGCTTTGGATAATCAGGGGTAGGAAGAAAAGAGTCTCTTCTCTGCATTCCTGTTTCATGGCTGGTTACAGGGGTGGGCACCTGCTCCCGGAAGCCATTTGAGTTGCAATAACTTGTCTACTCCTGGTGAGCGCAATCTATGGGACGGGCTCCCATAAGAGGCCCTGCTTCCTCTGGTCTTATCCAGCCAGGTCTGCCCCTCGGCCCTGCCCTGCTATCACGACACTTAGAATTTTGGCTCTCAATTACCTAATGTACTGGAGTAATTTTCAATGTGCTTTAGGAAGTCCACAGAGCAAATTGTGCTGAAAATTAGCGATTTTAATCAACAGTGGAGCTACGGTGTTTTTTTTTTAAACAGGGGAGTTATTGCAGACTGACTCTTCACAGACAGGGCTTTCTTTGGTCTGGGAGCCGTGGTCTCCTATTAGGATGGAAGAACTTTATTAGTGCTCAGCTAGTTTCTAAGAATGTGTTGGTCTGCTTTTCCTCCTTGCCATTTATGGTAAAAAATCTGCTGCCAGAGCACCGTAAATATTTCTCATCTTGTTTCTAGTCCCATCCTGACTTCCTCTTCATGCAGTGGAAGCAGGGCTTAGAAGCTCATTAGCAATCTTCTCCCACTTTTAACAATGCCCCTGCTTACTTTACCAAGTTATGCTGGGAACATTACCGGTACTCTGAGAAATTAGACATGCAAGCTTTAATGTGTTCTCGGCAATTCTGAAACTTCATGAGTTTCTGAGATTATGGTTTGCCTTAGAATGCAGAAGTCTCTTCAGGATAAATTCATCATCTCTTCTAGGAGAGTCTGTTGTTAAGAGTGGGGAAAAGGCAGAGGGAAACTTAGACAATGGTTTAGAAACATCAACATTAGGCGTCAGGGCATGTGGGCTGCAGGGTAAGTGTCAGTCCGAGAGCTTTGTATCAACCTTCTACTGTACAATTTAACTTGTGTGGACTCAAGATTAGATTTGACTGCAATAGTTAAATCTACCTCCTCTGGCCCCAGGGAGACCAGCCACTCAACTACAACTTTACTGTCTCCTCTGGTGAAGGCCACACTTGGCGACAGGTAAATCTTTTGAAAAGCCTGTCTCCCCACCCTCCTCTTTTTTGGTCCCAGGTACAATTATGCACTAAGTGAACTCTCTCCTCATGCTTTTCTGGGTCTCTCTGCATCTTCCCCGTCCCAGTTGCTAGAGGCGTCTGCTACTATAGATATCTGATACATGAGCTCAAAAAGGTGCTAGTGGCCTTAAGATGCTGTTATTCCTGGGAATAGTCTAAGAGGATTCTAACCCAAAAGAGCCTATCTCCAGTGTGGATTTTCTGGTTAAGCGCAGCTGAGTAGAGAAATTGTTTGAGCAGGATTTTCTTTCCAGGGTCACTCAATTGCTGCCTATAGCTCTTACAAACATGGCTGGCCAAGGTATGAGGACGTCTTTTGAGGGTTTTAATGCACATTTCTTGTGACATGTTAAAGGTGGAATTTCTTTGGAAGCATTGTCTCAAGGGTCTCTTCGTTGGGATTTTCAAGACTCAAATGTAATAGAAGGATCTTTTCACTATTTTCTGTGGGTGTTTGTGGTGCAAATGTTGGGAACCCTGTGTTAGGCTAAGATGACCATTTTCCAGATGTGACCTGGGAGTGAAGGAGGTTATTCTGAAGGGTAGACAGCCTGGAAGTCAGTCACAGGGAAGAGATGAGTTCTCAGACAGGAAATCAAAGTATAGAATTCCAGAACTCCTGCCTCTCTTGGGCCTCTGCTTTAAAGGAGTTTGAGGGGACTTCAGGAGCTCTCTGCTTCTACTCCATTGAGTAGATTCTCCTACTCCATAAGCTAGAACCTCCGGCCTTCTCAAGTTCTAGAGCTCCAGGAAAAAGTAATTCTCAGCTAAGACTCCTCAGGCATTTGAACCATCTTTTCTGTCCCTTGAGGAGTGTTCTCCCTAAATCTGATGAGGCGCAATCAGAAATGATAACCTGGCCTAGGTGATAGGTTGGGGGTGGGGGGAAGCTGTGGTGTGAGGAAGCTCCTGGGGATACTGCTAGTGGGAGAGCTGCCCAATGTGCTCATCAAGGGGCTCTACTATGAATGTTTCATCCAATGCTTTTCAGGATAAACATAGCTCTCTTCTTTCTTTATAAACGACTTTCCCTGAACACCCAGCCTCACTGCTGAAGTGTCCCTGACCTAACCTCACAGGATAGGCACGAGTGACTGGGTGTGAGCTTCAGATGATGGTGGCGTCTTTCATTTGTTTAACCCTGAGAACCACCTCTTCAACAGCCCCAGATCCCTGGATCTTTTCTCCCACTGGGAGAGCCTGCTTCAGCCCTGGGTCTAATACTTTCAGGCCTGGAACTGAGCATTTTCTAAACCAATCCCATTCTGAGTAGAAATCCTATTAGAATAGTATCCTTTTGCTTGCGAATAACTTTCTTCTACCCTAAACTGCCTGTTACCTCTAGAAAACCTCATCAGTCGCTCAAGTGCCCCATTCCGGCCTTTCTTTTCCAGGAAGCCATTCCAGGTATCTCCCTCCTCAGAACACAAAGCTCTCTTCCTAATGATCTTTTTTCTTTTTTTGCCATGCAGCATGCCTTCTGACACATGCCAACAATCACTTTATGGTAAACATAATGCCTACTTCACTTGTTCAGCTTCACTTTTTTTTTTAAGGTACCAGGGGTTGAACCCAGGACCTCACACATGCGGAGCAGACACTCAACCACTGAGCTACACCTGCTCCCCAGGCTTCACTATGGGCACACATCTGTTTGCATGATGAGTCTCTGGGATATTGACTCTATTCTGCACAATAGCTTTGATTTGGGTAGGCGTTTTTATCTATCAGCCATGCCAACCTGCTTTCCATGAAGAAAATTTGGCTGACCTTCAAAGAATGAAGATTAGATTATAGACCTCTCTTGGAAGCTGATGAAAGTGACATCCCTATCTGATTTTTTAAAGTAAAAATGAAAGATAATGAAATGCCACGTAGTAGCTGTAAAACAGATTTCATTGTAATACATCACTTCATAAAATAAGCATAGTTCCCATTTTCCCACATAATAGTTACTCTTGTAGCATCTTTACCACAGAAAACGGACTCCCTGACAACTGAAGTAAGAAATATTTAGACCTACTTCTCAATGAGCACTTGCTCTGAGAATAAAGTGAAAATGAAACATCCTCAGATCGAAGGCTCACTGGACAAAATGGTGTTCTGTCAGAAAAAAGCAAGCAAAATTAGGTGAAACAAATGTGCCACTAAACCTACCAGGGAGACCATCTTCTTCTTTC
>JAQZBX010022488.1:20641-31630 GCA_029593785.1 Cabassous unicinctus
GGGGATGACACAAAAGTAGCCCAATAGCCCTATTTGGATGGGTCATTGACTTGTCTAAGAAAAATATGAGTCAATCATTCGTATTATTCTGATGGACTAATTCTAAAGCCTGAGACTTTTATTCAATAGACTTAACTGCTAAATTTGGGACTAGGCTGGCAACATAATTTCCAAAGGGGAACCTCTAATTAGGGAGAGATCATCGTGTTGGCTTGGTCTATTAGGTTTAGACATTTCACAGGAAAATGATTCAAGTCTCATCAGGCTCCATCTTAGGGGAGAAGCAGAACCATTATCTAACGTACAATTCTCTTGTCTGTTCTAAAATATTAATCAAGCTAATTCAAGGATATGTGGATTTCCTCCACTCTATGACTTCAAGTGTCTGAGGGGAGCTTTGAGGAAAAAAGGTAGCTTGTAGTAATCGGAAAAAGGAATAGGTTGTTATTCTGGAGGCCTGGGTTCTCTTTTCCTGTTCAACCACTTTAGTCTTTGGCAGTAATCTTGGCTCACTGAAATGTGAGAATGAATGAAATAAATTCTCTTCCTTTTTAACAAGACTTCATATTTGTGAAGGGCTAAATACCACTATTTGATTAAAAAAAAAAAAAAAAACATATTTCAGGCAGAAATAACCTATCTTGTCCTCTATTAGGACTCACTGCCCAGAGAAGAGAGTACCCGCAAGAACTTTGCCTGCACGGCAAGAAGGAACTCCACTACACCAACAGCATGGTCTCTTTGGTTGTTGGGTCACTGGTGGCTTGCATTTTGGGTTTCTTTAAACAAGCTGAGATATCTTAGTGGGAGAGAACATCAATTCTGCTTTCAGCTGGTGAGTGTCTACAGTGCTTCTTGGGAGGAGAAAATACTACCAGCTCCGCAACTGCTCACTGGAGAAATGACCTGGTTTTAGAAGGCCTGCCATGGGAAACCAAGCTGGATGAGGCTTGGTTCCCTCTCTCTAATAGGGGCATGTCCGCTGTCATCGCAATCATACCCAATACAACAGGAAAGAGTGTATTGTGAAAGGGCTCAGAGAAAGTAAAATGGCTAAATACATGCAGGATGCGTCCTTATTTGGATTGTATTAAACCCAATTCTGGCAGAGCTGTTCTCTATATTTGTCACAGAGGGAGCAGAGGAAATGCATACAAACACTCCTCATCTCACCTAATAGTTTAATCTTTTCCTCGAGGTTATGCCACAAATGAAGACTAAAATGAGAGACTGAATCTGATTAGGAATGTTTAAGAAGGGGGGTGGGGGAGGCGTTGAAGGAGCCTGGTTAAAACTGGCTAAAAATTATGAGATAGATGACTCTTCCTCATTAACAAGATTTAGAAAAGGCTGAGAAGTCTCTGGAACTGTGATTGACAAATGGGGTGTTGTCGAACAGAAAAAGAACACTGGAAAATTGTGGGCTAAAGAAACACAATTGGGAAAAGCGCTGCAGGCTCTGTTCAAGGGAACTTGCTTCCTCGTCTGCTTGGTTAGTCTTCCTAACTGCGTTTCACCTGTAGTTCAAAGGCTATTCCAGATGATGAGATGACAGAATTGCACACAACTCCAAGCCCTGCGAGAGTCACTGAAGTGGGTGGGTGACGGAGAGGAGGTCATTTCAGAGATTTATTTCTAGGAGAACGGAACATTTGAAAGACAGAGTCGGCAGTTACCGTGTGCAAGTGCTTTTCCCTGGTTGGGAAAGGAGCAACTGACAAAGGGACAGGAGTCAGCGTGTACATTTCCTGTTCCTGTTCCTGTTCCCTTAAGCAACATCCTTAGAGCATCTCTGGGTTTTTGGTGGGGGTTGGGGGGCAAGGGGTGGTGCTTGGGAGAAGGAAGTGCTCTCACCGCCCTCATTTTAGCCTCCTTAATCTTGTCTATATGGATCTGGCTGCATGGCAATATCTATCCTACAGGGAGTGGATTACAAATGTTTGCTATAGAGGCCTCCAACAAGTAAGGGAGAAGATTCACAGAAATGGACCTTGCGAGGCTGCGATCAGTGCTGACATTAAAAAAAAAAAAAGTCTGCTCTCATATGTTCATTTTTCTTAAACTCAAGAAGCCCCATTTTTGGAATCTCCAACTTAAGGAAATCAAAATTACAGAGTGGATGGACATCATCTCTTACCTTATTTTAAAGGCTAATGCACACTTTGAGAAGCAATTTTCTAGCCCTGGATTTAAAGAAAATATTTTTAATTTCATACGTTCTTGTGTATTACTATAAATGAGCAAGTTCGCTTTAGCATTTACTCTTTATTGTGTTGTATGAAGTACCTATGTAATGCAAGTATCTGTACTAAAATACCCATATTTCCAAATACATTGTGTGGCATAGCTCACAGTCTGCAGAAGCATGAGGAGTAACCTGCGCCTTTATACTTTACAATCCACTGCTGGCTGCTGTTAAACGTAGGATAACAGATGAAGGGGGAAAAAGCTAAGTAAGAATACACTTTTCCAAACACATACAAACACAGCTTACAATGGAACGGACCCCAATGGAAGCAAGTTAAACGACAACATTTGATGTAATATCTATAAAATGTAGACTCTGCAATAAAAAGCCAAAGGCACATAAAAATATATTTTAACTTTAAAAATAACTTAGTTACAGTAATACTTTGCTTGTGTCTTACCAACATGTAGCTGACAGTCAAAAGTTTGCAATATAGATATAATATAGAGGGATATATAAGAGCTACAAGAAAATCCCCAAAACCATAAAGTTGCTCAAATGTGAAAACCAAGAACAGTTTTAACACTGGAAAATTCGCTACAGTGAGCCCGAACAATGTAACATAGAAAATGGTCTAGAAGAAACCCTTAGGTGTCAAGTAATTTTGACTTCCTCTTGCTCAGAAAACATCGGAGTCTCGTAAAGTTCCTTAATGTAACTCGACCAGCCCTTCACAACTAGTGTCACTCCTCGCCAGGTCAGATGCTGAGGTGTCTGCACTCGAAAATGGCAGCTGAACACCAGCAGTGCCTGCTGAAAATGGGCTCTCACTGACTCATCTCCTCTTTTTTGCCAGGACAGGTTTGGTTTTTTTTCTGTCTTCTTTTTTCCTTTCTTTTTTTTTTTCCCTTTTAAACTGTTTTTAGCAAACAGGATATAACAGGTAAAAAAATATCTTGTAGGAACATTATATTAGAAAACCCACGGCACAATTGCAAGTACAGCCAGTGAAGCCCTTCTCTTCGACTGTGGTTAGTTTTGGTTTTCGGTACCTTTTACTCTAGAGGAAAAGGGCTGGCGTCCTGTTACTTATTTTTATCCATGACGTTCAGCACCTCATCCAAAAGTGAGGGTCCCAGATCGAGCTGCAGGGAGAGGAGGGAACCTGTAAGATCGGAGAGGGACTCTTCTGAGTTGGTTTTTCCCTTGATGAGCCCACACGGGGCAGGATGGTCCAACATGTCCTCGGCCGGCCAGTCGGGGTACTGTTCAGAGAGGCTGGAGGAGTGGCTGTCCCTGCCCTGACTGGACTGAGACGCAGAGCCGCTGGAGCCCCATGAGGTGTCTCCCTGGTGGACTGTCCCGTTCTCCAACAGACTGCTTTTCTCCTGAGCTTTTTCCTCCATGACAGGCTCACAGCTAAGCCTGGGCAGCTTTGCTGGCCCAAAGGACTCTTGTTTGGAATTAAATGTCACTGGTGACAATAAGGGCAACATGAGTGCTTGGGAGCCTCCAATGGTGGGGAGGGAGATGGCGTTTTTGAGCACTGGGGAGGGCGTCTCTGTGAACATCGAGTCGGAGGTGCTGTTGGCTCGGAAGAACTCATTATGCCCGGGGAGCTGGCCCAGGCGTGCTTTCTCCTGGTTTCCAGGTAACAGCTCATAGTTCCCTTGCAGAAAGGAAATATCCCCAAACACATCGTGCTGGCCCTCCTTCCCGATGTGAATGGTGTGGCGAAAGTCTCCAAGGGGAGGGCTAATCATGTCGGGAGACAAAATGTCCCTCAGCTTAAATTTCTTTCCTTTCTTGTTATTGGCAGCTTTCAGGTAAATCGGGGTCTTGGCTGGCATTTTGGACTTTAAGACAGTCTATTTCGCAAAAGAGAAAAAGGGCCACTTTCTTCACAGATGTTAGATGTTTCTGAAAAATCCTTTTTGATATGAACCATCACATCATTTTTCTCAAGTGGCTTGAGCGGTGGTTCTGAAACGAGATGGCGTCCAAAAGACCCTCCTGAGGTCACGGCCAAGTTGGGCTTCCGGAAGAGCCGGCTACACCGTTCGACCTTCTCCACAACATGGAGAAACCTGGAGAATAAAGCAAAGCGCATTATAATCAGCTGGCCCTGCAGGGTTCGCTCAGTCCTGAATAGTCACAGAAGCCCTGTCAGAAACGGCAGGGACTGTTCCCAGCTACAGCTGAGTGAGCTTTAACTTGTTTCCCTTCATGAAGCAGGGTAAAGCTTTAATCCTAACAAAGGTTCACTAATCTTAGTCTTACTTCAGGGGAGGAAAAAAATGAGAGACTTAAAAATGCCAAACCTCTGACAGCACTTTTAAAAAATGGCTATGGATATAATTTTCTGGACATGTCTAAGAGTTGAGTCCTTTTCCTCTGTTATAACTACTGTCGGCTCAGGAACAAATTGCTTTCAATGTCTTAGATATAACTGGATTTGTTTTAAAATACATTTCCTGGGGAGCGGGTGTAGCTCAGTGGTTGAGCACCTGCTTCCCATATATGATGTCTCGGGTTCAATCCCTGGTATCTCCTAAAGAAAAAAAACACCACATTTCCTTTAGCTTAGGCATCCATACTAGCAAGACAAATGATATTGTGTTGAGTTTCGTATAAAATAAAATTAATAGTTTTATAAGGAAAGGGTCTGGAAATATCATTTACTAAATGGACTATTAATTGTTAATGAACGTATATTCTTAGTGAAATGTGTTCTTACAGACAAGGAAACAGAGATTCAGGAGTCAAAAAAATAAATAAATCACCCTTTTCTAGTAACATACAGCCAGTGAATGATAGAGTTGGACCTGGAATCAGGTTGTTGTTGGGTTTGTCAGGGTTTTCAGACTTTGGTGGCATTCTGAGATGAAAGTAAAAGAATGAAACTGCTTCTTTTCAAAGAAAAACAGCATGACCATATATATTAGGTTGGCTCTTCACCTGGGGACGCTTTGGGGGCATTCACTAATAAGCCTTGCATCCCCTCTCAGTGGCAGGAATTCTAAGGCGGCCCCAGGATCTCCACCTCCTCATGTCTCTGTGTAAGCCCGCCCTGTGACTCCCTTGATTAGGTTACTTTACAGACCACTCCGCCTTAGTCTCAGCAGACTGCGGGGAGACACTCCCTTTGCGGGCTTTCGGTGGCCATGGTGGGAGGGAGCCGGAAGCACATCCTTCCCTGGGCGGCACCTGGATTACAGCCTGGTTAGACCTGGGGGCAAAGGACCCTGCTAAGCCACGCCTGGATTCCTGACCCATGGAAACTGAGATACTACAGGAGAGCTGTTTGAAACCACTAAGTTTGCGGTAATTGTTACACAGTGTGGAAAACGAACCATCCTCCCTATACATGTTATATGACAGGATTAGAAGAAGAGCTAGAAGGCAGCTTTGAGGATCTCAGGCCCTCATTTTACAAATGATAAGCTCTTTCTCTCTTGAATATAGTCTTGTGACTCTTCAGTCACATCAGCTGATTCGGAGAAGTTAAAACTTCCCTGAATGTCTCTGCTAGGCCCTCCCGCCCATCCTGCTTTCCTCCTTCTGGCCAGAGCTTCCCAACAAATATTCTGAGGCTTGGGTTAGATTAGATGGTGGCCTGAAGACAGCTGGTGGCTTCGTAACAGCTGGGGGCCGTCGGCATCTGCCCTCTTTCCTTTCAACAAGAGTTTCAATACCATTTACCAGTGGCAGGAGACAAGAACTTTGCTCCACCAAGTGGCAAGGGAACTCTTGGGAAATGGCTTATTGGCGAGCACACACCCGGCAGGCCTGCCAGCATGCAGTCCAGTATCCCAGGCCGGAGAAGGAAGGGAAAGAAGAGCTAGAGGGACCCACACTCCCATCCCTGCTGTGGCTTGGGGAGGAGGCAAGAGGAGGCTTGCACTCACTCAGAACGGGCTGACCCTGAAGCCGCCAAACCAGCAACACATTTACCACTACTTTTCTCTTTTCTGTCCCAACAAAGGCACCGGGTCAAACAACCTCCCTGGCAGTGCTGCTTTCCTCTGGGTACCCTACCGGCCACTGAGGCGGCTTATGGGAGCCCTGAGATTCACCTGCACCCTTCAGGCCAGGGGTGCCAGAGTGACACTGAGTGAGAAAATGGGAGACCGCAGGCCCTGACATTCCCTCTTTCAGTTTTAGCTGTAATTTGGGTCTTGAAGCAATAATAAAAGTTTAAACTCTGGGTCCTCCTGCTAAACCATCAGACTTTCTTGCTGTGTGAGTGCACAGTACACGGGTCCAAGGTGGGGCGGCCACCCAGAGGCACCTGGGCTCAACTTTCCACCCCTCTGGGCACAGCCTGGATGTCAGTGGTGTCCTCTGCACACACGGGTGCTCACCGCACCTCAGGGCACACAAGGGCTGCCTGTGGGCAGCTGGTGGAGTGAGGGCTATGCGAGGGCAGGACAGAGACACGCAGTTCAGTGAAGGTGCAGCCAGTGGTCGCTTTCAGAGAGCAGGCCTCGTCTCTGACTGGATCACCCGCGGCTACCACTTACTGAAGGAAGATGAGGCGTACTCCTTGGGACATTGGGGAGGAAAAGTGACGAGGAGTGGCAGCAAAGGGAGTGGGGACACCTGTTGTCTGGGGGGCAGGTGAGGAGGCGTGACTGGCCTCAGGCGTCCTGGGCTGTCTGTCCGGCAGCGACCCCAGCACAGCGGATCCGCAGCCAGAGGCTCGCTCCAGCTGGCCCAACTGGGTTTTATGTCAGTGGGATAGATCCAAGTTGGAGGGAAGAAGCAAAGATAGACAAGAGAAAAAGTTAAGGGTAAGAGTCAGTGAATGGAGGCGAGATAAGCTGGAGGCAGTGAGATTTTAGACAGTGGGAGACGACTAAGGAAGACACCTTCAAAGGCATTTTCCTTCTTGCTACAAATATTTAAACAGTAGCACCTACTGCATGACAGGGAGGTAGGCTTTGGGGACTTTGGAAATTCAACTATATGCCAGGGCTAAGACTTCCCAGATACACTGGAAGCTTTAAAATAAAAAAGGAATATGGGGCTAACATGTCAGTTTTAACACTTCAGATGAGTGGATGTTAGTGATCCTAGGGGATTAGCTGGCACCTCTGACCTCCTCTCTTTCCCTGTTATCTCTTCTCTTGCAGCTCAGGGAGGACCATGCTTGATCACAGGAGAGGCAATCCAATATGGATTTCTTACACTGACCATTTCCTCCTCTCCTTCTTACTGTATGTTCTGGGCTTCCCCGGCTTATCAATTAGTGGAGGTCTCTGCAGCTTTATCAGCTTCCCCCTATTCATCTCAACCTATCTGGGCTGAGTGCTCTTTCAATATCTTTTCTGCCATTGCTTTGTGCAGGAACCTAATGGGGCCATTTCTTCACTGGTCATGACATAGCTGAGCCCTGAGCAGATACGTATCTTTCCTGGGAACAGCAGCAGCAGCTAAAACTTCTTAAGAGCTTCTCTATGTGCCAGGCATTTGTTCTAGCCTTTGACATGTACTAGTTCCCTCACCAGAACCAGTGGGGCTGGTAGTGTTACTATCTCCATTTTACAAACAAGGCACAGACACTGACCACTTTGCTAAGGCCGTGCAGCTGCCAAGCTCTACATCGGGCTGCCTGGTCCAGAGTTTGAGGTCTTAACTGTGACACTCGATAAGCACACTCCCTGGGAATGCGGTCAGCTCCCAAAATTGTGAAGGGGATGTATTCCAAAATCACTTTAAGAGACAACAGTGTAACGATGCACTTTGCTGATGGGGGAGAGAAGAAGCCGTGCGTACACTGATAGAAGAATTAACAGGTTCAATCTCAGTGGAAGGCAGTTTGACAATATCTATCAAAACCACAAGTTCACATGCCCTTTGACCCAAAAGCTGTACTTATAGGGATTTATCCAACTCACATATGTGGGAAATAATGTTATCTACATGGTTTTCAATCCAGCATGGTTTATAACAGCAAAAAGTTGGAAACAACCTAAATGTCCACCAACAGAGGGTTGTTAAATTAAGGTACATCCATACAAATGAATGCTATACAGCTCTAAAGGATGAAAAAGGGCTGATATACTAATATGGAAAGAGCGTAAAGATATATCAAAGGAAAAAAAGAAAGGTGCAGAAGTGTAACTATATTTGTATTTGCTTGTATATACATAAATATCTCTGGAAGCATATGCAAGAAACTAATTTCATACATGGTACTTGGGTCCTGAAAAGTCTCCTGAAGCCATAAGGTACCGGATCATAACACATTTCTATGGGGAAATATGTTCAAAAGCCAAAGTCTGGGTGGCAGCGTATGGCACAAGAGGGCTGAGCCTGGTCTCACCTGAGCTCGGCAGCAGCATCAATCTGTATTTTGCAGAGTGGAAAAGATTTCAGAAGAGAAGGGTTTTAGGCAGAAGGAAAATGGAAGAAGGCACGGGGCCAGGGGGCACAAGGATGCTGGAAGAATGGCAAGAGAAGTACAGATGGGCAGAGGTGCTTGGCCAGTGTACAGCTCCTTTTTCTGTGAGGTGACCATGGATGCAGATAGACAGTATTTTAGGGTGGAATGTCCTGTTTCCTCACCACTTTCAGGGAAGACTCGGGCTTCAGGAGGCTGCTGGTGGCTCCAGGGATGCCTTCAGCTGACCAACCACGGAGTAGGCAGAGCAGCGTGAGCCAGGGGACCCCAAGGGGCTTCGCTCCCAGATCAGAAAGAAGCCAGACATGCTTGTAGAAGGGTAGTGGTGGGAGAAGAGGGTTTATAGACCAGAAGTGGATTATGAGACTTGTGGTCTATATTATGAGGTGGCCCCCCAGGTGTTCCACCAGCCAGGTGAGGAGAATCTGCAGCCTTTGTTACCAGTGCCACCGCCACACTCCTTCCCCTGTCTTTAACCCTTCCTGCGCCAAGGGTTCGCTCTCTCAGTTTCCAGTTCTACTCTCCTGTCTCTCCAGCTTTCTTGTGTTATCATTCCTCCACTCCCATTATCTTCCCCAAATCTTAAAAGAAATAATCTTCCTCTGTGTAGCCCTTTCTCAAAAACCCTTCCCTTAACCTTGAAATCTGAACTTTCTAAGATCACCGATCCCTTTCTCTAAGCTCCTGGTTTATAACCCCCACTTAGATGACACTCAAGATAATATTCATCTAGGAAATTAGAGTCTATTGAATACAACCACTCCAGTTCCTGGGCACTGGAGAGGAAAGAAGATTTGCTGACAGAAGGGTCTAACTCCCTGGAGAGCCGCTTATCTCCCTCTGCCAAGGTTAGCGAGAACGCCCCACAGATGTGTGGGGCACAGAGTCCAGCTGCAAATGGACAGGCTCCCAACTTGCAGTATTTGTGAGGAATCAAAGGGTTCCAAGACACAAAAGTACTGAGAGAAAGCTAAAAGCACGGTTTTGATGAGAAAGGCTAAATGTAGGTCACCATTCCTGCACTAGGCTAGCCTTTTCTAGTGTCTTGTGATTGATTCCAGCATGAATGACAGCAATAAAAACAGAAATAATAACGGTAATGATAATCCAATGAAGAGAAAAACGGAGGAGACCCTTTGCTTCATTTCCTTCTCATCCTTTTGGTTAATAGATCGACACCAAAAAGACTGAAACAGGGCAGTAGCCAGGAGGTGGGGGGAAAACAAGGGGTTATAAAAAATGACAGACTGAGAGAGCAGTTCCTGAATTACTTAAGAGTTGACTGGACTGGCAACTCACAGGGCTCTGAAAAGAACAAAAAGGTTGGGATAAAGGAGTCCATTTATTTTAAGAAAGGAATGTTTGGTTTGTCTACTAATTGTTTTTAGACTAATTTGTAGTGGAGAGGCTAAAAAATTTCTTGTATCCTGCAAAACAGGTTACAACGTTAATTTAAAATACACACGTACATAAACGGGGGCAGGTGGGATGCTGGCCTTTCCTTTCTCTACTGTGGGAAGTGAGTCTGCACCTAACTTCCCTTGGTTGCCACACCCTTCAAGGACATCGTGGCGTCTGGTCACTAAGCACTTTGCCTCAGCACACCATGTGCCCCAAGAAGAAATCCTAAGTTATTCTTCTGTCACATCTGGTAGGGCTGACCCACCCAAGGACCCTCCGCCACCTTTGGAGGGTTTCTCTCAGCTGTCAGTGAGGAGGTGGAGGTGACAAGCAGACTGTGTGGAGGCCCAGAACACTGTATTTGACCTTGGACTCCACACTATCTTTAAAGAGCTGAAGGATTTGCTTAACGGTAAGTTAACTTTTCTGTGAGCCCTAGAGCTACCAAGCAGAAGCTATGGGGAAATAGATTTTGGCTTCTCTAAGGAAGAACCCAGGTTTTTCCAAAGATGGAATGGGTTATGGTGTGTGTGTGTGTGTGTGTGTGTGTGTGTGTGTGTGTGTGTGTGTGTGTGTGTGTGTAGTAAGCCTGGCCATGTGATGAGGACCTCACGGGGAGGCAGCCATCACCCTGAGACACTTACGGTGCAGGCAGGTGGTGTTTACACCTGTTTGTTCTTAGTCTCCTCTACGGAACACTTTTGCTGATAATTTCCTTATGGTCCCAGGTCACATTCGCCTCTAAAATACAGACTTTCCCTTGAAAAGGCTTTCCATTTGGGAGCAGATGTGGCTCAAGCAGTTGAGCACCTGCTTCCCACATGGGAGGTCCTGGGTTCAGTCCCCCGTGCCTCCTAAAAACAAAAAAACCACAAGCAAATGAAAAAACCAACTCAGGGGAGCCAATGTGGCTCAGCAGTTGAGCATCAGCTTCCCACATATGAGATTTGGGGTACAATTCAGGCCCCAGTACCTAAAAAAAAAAAAAAAAAAA
>JAQZBX010022489.1:0-31498 GCA_029593785.1 Cabassous unicinctus
TCAAGCAGTCAATACTACCCAAAGCAATTTATAGAGTCAATGCAATTCCAATTACAATTCCAACAACTTTTTGCAGAAATGTAAAAGTTAATCATCAAGTTTATATGGAAGGGCTAGGGACCCTGAACAGGTAAAGGCATCTAGAAAAAGAAGAATGAAGTTGGAGGACTCACATTTACTCATTTTAAAACTTATTACAAAGCCACAGTAATTAGAACAACATGGTACTATCAGAATGACAGACTATAGATGAAGGAAATTGACTTGAGAACTCAGAAATCAACCCTCTCATTTATGGCCAACTGATTTTTGACAACGGGGAAAAGACCACTCAATTGGGAAAGAATAGTCTCTTCAACAAATTTTGCTGGGAAAACTGGATCTCCTTTTGCAAAACAAAGAAAAAGACCTCCACCTCATACCTTATGCAAAAATCAACTCAAAATAGATTTAAAAAAAAAAACAAACCTAAATATAAGAACTACAACTATCAAACACCTAGAAGAAAATGAAAGGACCTTGTGTTAGGCAATGGTTTCTTACACTTTATACCCAAAGCACAAGCAACAAAAGAAAAATAGATAAATGTGACCTCATCAAAATTAAAAACAAAATGTATGCACTGCAAAGGACCTTGTCATGAAAGTAAAAAGACAAATTGCACAATGGGAAAATCTATTTGGAAAACACATATCTGATAAAGGTTTAATATCTAGAATAGAAAAAGAAACTCTTCAACTTAACAACAAAAAGACAAACAACCCAATTAATAATTGGCAAAAGAAAATATACAAATGGCCAGAAAGCACATGAAAAGATGCTCAACATCATTAACCATCAGGAAATGCAAATCAAAACCACAATGATTTACCTTTTCACACCCATTCTAATGGTTACTCTTAAAAAAATGGAAAATAACAAGTGTTGGAGAGGATGCAGAGAAATAGGAACACTCATTCATTGCTGGTGGCAATTTAAAATGGTGTAGCAGCTGTGGAAGACAGTTGGGCAGGTCCTTAGAAAGCTACTGTATGGCGGGGCAAACCACTACTAGGTATACATCCAAAAGAATTGAAAGCAGAGGCTCAGACAGATATTTATACATCAATGTTCATAGTGACATTATTCACAATTGTCAAAAGATGGAAGCAACCCAAGTGTCCATCAACCAATGAATGGATAAATGAAATGCTGTACATACATACAATGGAAAATTATTCAGTCCTAAAAAAAAATAGATGAGACAATATGGATGAACTTTGAAGACAAACATGTGTGAAATAAGCCAGACCAAAAGGACAAATATATGACATCATAGATTTAAAACTATTAGAATAATCAAACTCAAAATGTCAGAATCTAGAATATAGGTTACCAGGGGACAGTGTGGGAATAGGGAATGGGAAAATAAGGCTTAAAATATGCAGGGTTCCTATTTGGAATGATGGTAATGTTTTGGCAAGGGATGGTGGTGTTGGTAGCACAACGCTGAGAACAAAATTAATAGCTCTGAAAGATATATTTAATGTGATTAAAAGGGAATATGTTATTTTTTAAAAATCCATGGAACCACACCAGACAGTGGACCGTAATTTAATCCATGGACTATAGTTAATAGTACAATTATAAAAATGTGTTGTCATGAATTGTATATATATCCCACACTAATGCACGGTGTTAACAGTAAAGTGGTTTATGGGAATCTTGTATTTTATGCATGATTTTTCTGTAAATGCACAACTTTTCTAATAAAAAAAAGAAGAAAAAAATTGAGAATATTGGAAAAAGTTCAGATATTCTTACTTGCCACTATGGCAGTACAGACATATCAATTACAGAGTAAAATCAATAGCATTAAATGTTCAAATTTCTAAACGACCCATAGAAATCTAAAATGTCTGGACTAAAATTTAATTTCTCTAGAATATTCTGAAAATTATAAATAATAAGAAATTATTTTAAAATTATCTTTTCTTTCTAGTAGTTTTTACCTTTAATCTCTCTCTTTCTGAATGTATTTTTACCCTGTATATTCCCAAAGCATCTTATTTATATTGATGCTCAGATGTAAAAGCAGGTCAGATGGTTAATTTAGTTTTTCATAAAATGCCTTCAAATTCTTGACAGGAAAACATATAAGCGAATACATGAAGTCATAGACAACTTCATATTTCTGCTATTTTGATGAAGTGAACTGTTTTGATCATTTTGTATGTCTTAACAGGTCCCCCTAGCAAATTATATTTAAAGGGCTTTCAAAAATATTTCCTGGATTGATTATTTAATTCAGTAAACCAATTCTGCTGGTTTACCTTAAGTAACAAAGCAAATTTGTAATAAGTCTGGAGAAGTCATATATATATATATAAATATATCAGATGGATCCTACACTCTCAGTGGTACTACATACAAATGAAAAAAAAAAAATCAGTGAAGACATCTAAACATTGCTTGGTCCCACCATCCATTGAATTAGTTTGAATTTAACAGCATTCCACCTTTTGAGATTGGACTTCTGGACAAGGAATGGTCTGGGACAAACCCACAAGTCCTGGAAAACTCTCAGCCTAAAACTTGGACCTTAGAGATGAACAAAACTGAAATACTGGAGTTTCATAAACTAGGTGGATTTGATAATCATTCTTGTTAGGTAATAGAAGTTTTAGAACTATCTCTTACGACCATAAAATCTGTGACTCTTCATTCCTAATTGCCTTACATGAATTTGACTTCTGAGGTATAATTCTGGTCTTATTTTGCTAAAATTACATGTACATTTTTCTTGCCTTGTTTTCATTACAAAGGAATTGCACTTTACCTGTTAACACCTCTGTCTACATCTTCCCAGGCAGTAGGGCACATTGTTTAATAGTTTCTTTCTGAAATCAAGTCTATTCTAAAATCTTCTATTTTTCAAATAGAAGCAGGGGATTCACTTTATCCTGTAGTAGAGCTCTTTGCTCATAAGGGCTGACTTTAATTGCATTTTTCTCCTTGAAACTTTCCCTAGAATCTTATTGACACTTTAACCAAGTTGTCTCTATGCTTTCTAAATAGATCAATTATATCCTTTTAAGTATATATTTCTTTCTATTTACAAGGTAAATTATCTCACATTAGAATCCAAAACATCATCAAATTTTATCATGTGCATATTAGGAAATTAATTAAAGTATTCTCATTAATATTTTTTATTCTTAATCATATTAAACCACATACTCTTAAAAGCTTATGCTACCACTTTCCATTTAACTATAATTCTGGAAGGAAGAAATATTTGAAAGTCAGTGGTGAAATTTCACAAACTTAGATAAATAGTGAGGAAGTTATTTTAGGATGATGATTGGGGAGATATTTCCCTGAAATAATTTTACATAAGTAAAATTACTTGCTAATACCACTCATTCATAAAAGCAGTCTAGGTACTATTAATTTATCTGATTGGGTTGTCACAGGGCATGCCTTACCTTATCTTTCATACTAAATTTCTTAGAGATTCCTCACTATTTTATCACAATTCTTCCCCAATTACCTATTTTACTATTACCTTAATTACTAGTTTCATAACATGGCATTTAAATGATGCCATAAGAATCACTAAAATTTTCAGAACCTGAATTACAAAGGAATTGCAAAAAGAAAGAAGAGGAGTTGGAGCATTATGGCTGAAATAATAAAGGATTAATAGTGACTTAAAAATTGAAACCATATTGCCGAGCACATGACCACCTTGCTAAAAGCCTTCTTCTTGCTAAAAGTTTAACTTATATCAAGTGGTGAAAGAAGTTACATGATGAGCAACTGGCTATATTAACTAAATGTGGTGTCAAGTTTCCAGATATCTTAAAAGACATCATAAAAATTAGACTGAAGGGAGTCAAGAAATATATCATAAAAGAAGTGACAAAAAGGTTGAATAAATATCATAATATTAATCAGCATAATTGTTACATCCTGCCATTGTAATGTTCAGAAAACAATGTCACGTCCTCTAACTTCTCTGTCTCCATGGCTACAAAATATTAAATTAGCTCAAGGCTTTTGGTTGCTCAAAGTATTCAAAGTATTAGGAAAAAAGACCTTCAAGTCACCATTTTACTC
This sequence comes from Cabassous unicinctus, assembly GCA_029593785.1. NCBI lineage: Eukaryota > Metazoa > Chordata > Mammalia > Cingulata > Chlamyphoridae > Cabassous > Cabassous unicinctus. The sequence goes on from JAQZBX010022489.1 coordinate 4,102, forward strand.
ATTTTCTCAATAATGGTCCTCTGATTACCTGACTCTGAGCCATATATATTTTATGACTAGATATAACCATGCATTTGGAATAATTTCACCAAATTCATTAATTTTAAAGGTGTGGTTTATATTCTACTATAAACTAATATTTTGTCACAAATTTATATGCTATACCATGATGAAGCCCTCCATTTAATAAAAGAAATGGCAGTATTATCAGAAATAAATTTGTAAAAATTTTAATCAGGCTTTTCAGGAATCCCCAAGGGGAAGTATATGTGGGGGGGGGAAGGAGGAAGTATGTGTGTTGGAGGGGGGCTTGAGGGGAGGTATGTGCATGCAAGAGGACATAATTAACAAAACACTTCTTAAGATCAATTCTTCACATTTTACCATTCTTGCATTGCTTACACAGAAGGCTGCTTGAAACTACCCTCACCCCAACTCTAAATTTCCAATTCAAAATCCTTCCTGAAATCTACTGAGTCTTTGACTCATCAGTCTTGCTCCCTTCATTCTATATTGTATATCATCTTCCTTTTCTATTTGAAAAACACCTTCTCCCACCCTAATCCATTTCCCATTGGCTGGATTTTGCAACCCTTTCAATTCATTAGTTTGATTAGTTTAATATAATTCTCAGCAGTTGAAGAGGCTCATTTCTATTAGGAGGAGGGCATAAAGAAAAGGATGCATGCCTGGACATAATTATGCATTTTTTTCTTTTATATCCATCAATTTAAAGTGTAAATTGCTATCCTGTGATCAGAGGTCATAGTAGATTAATTATTAAAAGATTTATATTAAGATCTCCTGAAAATACAAGCTAAATAATCTTTGGTTTAACAACATTAAACAGCACTTTAGATAAAAATTACTAATTTAAAAATAAAGGTAAAAAAATATAAATAATTGTCAAAGTAATCTGTGGATTATATTTTCCTCTGTCAATGTTAACCAAATTTTAGTCTTCTATAACTTTTGTAAAATACCGCATAACTATGAATTTGACTGCAATCTATATTAGAATTTAAATTTTTCCAACATATATCAGAACTTAAACTATCTGCTCAAAAAACAGAGCTATATCTTGCATTTCTTTTATTTCTTATATGAGACTTAGTTGCTGATCATAATAGACATTATAATGACCTCATGGAAAAGCTCAAATAGCAATATGCAGTATTATAGAGTTTTATGAAGAAAAACTTTTAAGATTTAGTGCTGACTTTTCTTTACCTTTTAATTTAAAGTTTTTGATAAACCGCTGAAAATTATGAGTTACATTTGAGAGCCAAAAAATAATACATAAAAGATATTTTCAGACAATAAAAGTTTACTGATAAAATATTCCAAGATGGTTATTTATATCATCATATTCTATGTATCTAAGTTAAATTATATAAGTAATTACTAATATATTTCTAAGATTGTGGCAAGCCAGCTCCAGAATACTGGACTACAGGAAAAAGCATGGCCTTGCCCAGGCTTTGAATTGGACTTCAGACCTCTAATATATGAGCCAATAAATTTGTTGTTTAAGCCAAAACATTGTGTGATATTTGTCACAGCAACCTGGCAAACCAAGAGAGGGCATAAATTCTGCAGGCACCCATCTAGGAGGCTGAGGTGCACAGGAGCTTCCTAAAACAGAGGGGGCATCAAGAAACAAAACCAGGAAACTCCTACCCACCCCGACCTCCTTCGCCATCCTGCACCTGTGAGACTTGCACTCAGTAGCAAGCAACAACAATATACTATTGGAGGAAAGTTAGAATAGTTGAGAGCTGAAAGAGCGTGATGAAATCTGAGAGTGGAGCAAGAATACTGAGAGACCCCTTAGCTGTCAAACTAAGCACAAAGGCAGTGGCAGCCCACCATCAGAGGAATTTGAAGCCCTTGGTACCCTGAAGGGTAGCCCATACCCTGTTTGAATCCGAAATAATGAGTTCCATCCCCCTTACTAATGACCTGACAGAAGAAGATGTGACCCCATTTCTAGAAGTGAATATTACTTGCTAATATCTCTCCTATTCTTTTATATACAAGGCTTTGCATTCAATTAAAAATTATGAGATGCAGGAAGACACTTCTGCTTCTGATCATGATGTAATAACAGAGGCTGGATTTACCCCCTTGATTGACACAACTGATTATCTCTTTGTTTACTTGTCTGTAGAAACTTGCAAATTATTGTTGGGAGGAGAGACTAGTAAGGCTCATCCTTTAAAGTGAATGTAATCATAAGACTGAAGTGAAATAAAAACTGATGGAAATTTATGAAACAAGGGACATGGTGGGGTTGACTGCTCATGACTGACAGAAGTCAATAGTTCAAAATGTGAACATGCATGCATACACGATGGGATTTGTTCCACAATTAGATCTTACACAACAGTGGCAGTGGGCTAAATAGTCTCTGTAAAGCTGTTGCCCTGCTTCTGAAGCTGGAGATTAAAGTCCATGAGACATATAGTCAAAAAGGGATGATGTAAAGTGGGGAAGGTCGCAGAAAAGCTAGAACTCACAAACATGAGCCAGAGCCAAAATCTGTGTCAGTTCTTGTGTCTGACTTCATTGGTATGACTCTCCAGCAGAATCTGGGGCCTTTCATCATGGAGCTAAACATGAAACCTGGCCCAGAATTCAGAGAAGCTTAAGGATGATCCAGAAGATGGAGGAGAAGTTTCAGGCCCAGCTACTGCCTCACTCCAAAGGGATAAACCAGCAGATAATTAACAATGCACTTGAGTTACAAAATGGCTGCTGCTTCACTTCTGCACTGAATATCTCTTAAGAGATTCTCTGTTTTGGCTCACCACTAGCAGAAATTTACACGTAATTGTTCTGGGAAATGTAGTTCAGCTTAGCACGGTTGATACTTTTAGGTACATCTTATTTTTCTTTAAAGGTTCGCTCAAAGGGTTTAGAATCCAATAGTGGATTTTGTCTGCAGTAATCATTATTGCGGTGTTCTAATGGTGATTTTCTATTTCTCTCTTTCACTTTACATTTATGGATTAAATTTCTAGAGTAAGGGAGAATTTTCCCTGCAGGCACCACAATTCTACAATATCATATTGTATTTACCTTGCCCAGAAATTGTCTATTTTTTCAAGAACTCTGGCTCCTTTTACTGGAGAATGTATATAGAAACTAAGATGTGGGTAACAGAATGGCTACAGGAGTGTCACTATTTTTAAGCCCTCTCAGTGGTCAAAGCAGGAAAATAAATGTATTCATACTAACCCATGCACACACCCATTTATATTTATTTATGTACCAATCTATCTGTATGTGTATTAAAGCACACATATAAAACCTGAGTACATTCATTATAACAAACAAAAGAACTTAGTAAGCAAATAAGAACATGGAACATGTTTAACCTGAAAAAATTGTCTAAACCAAACCTTCACTCCAAGTCAAAGAGGACAAAGTCAAGTATAGGATGTGAGACAGAAAATTTGTGAAATGATATGCAGAGATATCAAATATTATCAGAAAAGAAAATAAAAGAAACAAACCTTTTACAAATGTTTTATTTAAATTTTTAGCAAAATATTTTGAAAGAAGAGATAAAGATATCTGAATAGAACTTCATGATAATTCTCTCAGATATATAGAAATATATATATATAAATTTAATCAATTGGAATATATAGTTTTGATAAGTATTCCATTTGAAATAGCAGCAAATGTATAAGAAACTTAGAAACAAATATAGCAAAGATATGCAATATTCCTATATAAGAAATTATAGGTATTATTGAATATCATAAAAGAGAAGTTGAATGAGGAAATAAACTAGTTCATGGATATTAGGGCTCAATATCATTAAAATGTCAATTTTCATTAATTATCTGTAAATACAAAGCAATTCTGGTTAAAAACATGCCATAATTTGGTGTGTGTATGAATTGAAAAGTATACTCTAAATTCATATAATATATATTATGTGTAAGAATATCCAAGACACTTTTGCAAAAGGAAAATAAATAACCATATATAAATATGTATCACATAATTCTAGCAATTAAAACAAATGATGTAGTACTATCTTATGCTTTCCCCTCCAGATCCAATCATCCACAATGGTTGCATTTATGAGCTATATCAGTGCCTTCCAGCTGAATAATAATTTAATCACAAAGCAGAATTGTGGAAAGATGCAAATCACTCCAAACCATTAGTGAATTTAATCAATGGAAGAAATTAGGGAAAGATGAGAGGAAGAGAATAAAGTGAGATAGGGATATCTATTCTTTGCTCCTCACTTGCAGGTTTCCATAGATAGGTTTGATTCTACCAAATAATAACCACTCCTCACTCCTAAAATTACATTTTGTCTCACTGGAGCCACCAGATAGAAGTTTGACACACAAATGACTATATGAAGCAAGCACCCTCCTCCGCCCCCATCAGTGAAAACCTGTTTGAAGATAGTGATATGTGAGCAGATAATTAAGTGAATTGAAGGTAAAACCACATGAATTTCTTGGGATGTGCTTTCTAACCTGAGAGAAAATCAATGGGAAATCTTCAGAAGAAAGGGTGACAGGCATTTTTTTTTTTGGAAGAAACAAAAGGCTCAGGATATTTGAAGAACATGATCATGAGGTCACAGTTATCCAGGTACCAGGACCTTAGCCTTCTAAAAATGGCGGGAAGACCATGTATGGATTATGAGCAGCAGAATGACAATAGTGTGACAATAGAATAGAATAGAATGACAATAGGAATAGCGTGGCTGTTGAGAGGAGTTGCAAAGAGAGGAATCAGAGTTTTATATTAGTTCAGACAAGAGATAGTAACGGCTTGGATTAGAATAGTAGTGATTGAGATTGACAGAAGTAAAATTTAGTGAATAATTCAAAGATAAAGTATAAAGAATTTGCTTTTGTATTAGATAAGGAATTTGAGAGAAATAGAAGAATCACAAATTATTACAATATTTTGAGTCTGAGTAACTAAGGGTCTGGTTGTTCCATTTAATTAGACAGGGAAGACTGGGTGGTGGACGGGTTTTCTAGAGATGGGTTTTAGTCAGCCAAAGGATTGCTGATGTTAAGATTAGGGTTTTGGTTCGACCACATCATTAGGGCAACTCAGTTTGAGTCCCCGACCCCCTTTGTGGGCTATATATGTGGACACTCACTCAAGGAGAACACAGAAGTCGATACACAGAGAAGATACACAGAGGAAGAGAGACAGCTCCATAGACACAGCAGAGGCCCCAGGAAAGGAGATAAGCTATTCACCTGATAGTTTACAACTGACCTTGTGAAGAGACCAGAGCAGCTGAGCTTGGAAAGAAACGAGCCCCAGGAAGAGAGATGAGCTCTAGGCAGCCTACAGCTAAGATTGGAAGAACCTAGACCCATGGAGCCTTAAAAGGAAGAGGAAGGTTGAAACCTCACAGATGTCACCCACCATCTTGCTTCAATACATGGCAACAGAGTGTGGTAAGGAAGTAACCTTGAATTGGACTCTCCACGGTCTTTTAACTGTAAGCTTTTGCCTCAAATAAATACCCCTTATAAAAGCCAATAGCTTTCTGGTACTTTGCATCAGCACCCTGACTAAAACTAAATTATCCTTTCTCTTGAGGATTTGCAATTGATTTTCTCTCAGGTTAGAAAGCACATCCCAATATATTCATGTGGTTTTACCTTCAATTCACTTAATTATCTGCTCACATATCACTATTTTCAAATAGGCTTTCACTGATGACCCTGTTGTATTCTAAATTATCCCCACTTTCCCCAACCTATCCCCTTAATCTGTTTCCTTTCCTCTGTAACGCTTTTAATACTGGACATCATTTTGCACATTTAGCCTCTGTTTATTTAATTTTTCTTTCTCTCCAACTAGAATATAAGCTCTATTAAAAATAGTGTTTCATTCATTATTCAATACTGAGTCCCTCATACTTATAACAGTGCCTGGGGACATAAGGCACTAAAAACAAAACACAACAAAAGCTTCTTACTAACAAAATAATGGAGAAAGAATAGTTTTCTCAGTTTAATATGTGGTGCACATTAGTAACTAGAGCTAATCTTAACTGAAGTGCTGTACTCAGCAGTATCTGGATCCTAATTAAATAATGAAATCCTCTTTTGCATTCATTCATCTTTACTTAGCAGTGCCATATCTTTTAAGTTCCTCCAATTTCTAAGTTTTATACCTTTAGAAACCACCTTGGTTCATGAGGAGATTCAGGTTATTTGTGGTGACAGCCAGCCTCTCTAATTCCATTCATTCTATTACCAAACCATGAGTTGAGCATACATTGTCTTTCACCAGAATCAATATCTTATCTCATCAGCTCCCTGGAATGAACTTTCATTATCCAGGTAGTTTTAGATAGATGACTTGCAACTTTATTACCTTTAGTATCGCCTGCTAGGATATATTGGGAACTTTTTATAATGGGTATAGACATACATCAGATTGGGTCACCTTGAGATTAAAAAATCAATGGGTAAGAAAATAACATTTGAGTACTTCTGAGTTCAGCACTCATTATCAAAGTAGCATAGTATATAACTGATGACAAGAACCAACACGTGGTAAACTCCCTAAAGTACAGTCCCAGGGTGCCAAACTTTGAACTGCATCGTGAGAATACTTACTGGATTTAATTTCTTTAAAATGAGACACTTTATAATATTTCTGTATTCTAGAAGTTTGTATAGGATCCTGATGTTTAATTCTACACTTGAAGAACGGTTACAGAAACTTGATAAAGGTATAAGTCTAAATTTAGAAAGTTGCTAAAATAAGAAATCCTTGATATTAAATGAGTAACTTTTTAAATTAGAATTTGTAAAATGTAGTCTTAGGAAGCTTGGGGTTTGTCAGAGTCCTCCCTTTTCCATCCTCCATCTCCTTTGTAGTAGTTTAAAACTGTACATACCCCAGGAAAACATGTACTTAAATCTGATCCATTCCTGTGGGTATATTCTAAGTAGGACCTTTTGATGAGGCTACTACAGTTAAGGTGTGACCCACCCCATTGAAGATGGATTTTAATACTATTACTGGAGTCCTTTCTAAATGGAATGAATACACAGAAAGGAAGAAAGCCACAGGAAGCAGGAAAGCTGAAACAGAAGAAAGGAGACATAGCCAGGTGCCTTGCCATGTGGCAGAGGAGCAAAGGATCATAGGCAGCCAGTCTTCAGGAAGACAGCATCGCCTTGATGATACCTTGAATTGGGTATTTTCAATTTATTTCATGTCCTCAAAATTGTAAGTGAATAAATTCCCATTGTTTCAGCCAGCCCGTTTCATGGTATTTGCTTTAAAACAACCTAGGAAATGAAAACACCCTTCCACCCCTAAGCAATACCTATGGAGATGGGGAAAGACTGTGTAGGGAATATTAAATAGGTAGAATGCTTGAAAGAGAAAACTAATTCCTTATTTAGCTGTTATTGTTTTCTAGTAGGAATTTTGTTTAAACAAAGAATTTCCTATTAAAAAAAAAGTTTGAAAATCATTGCTTTTATAATTGAAAATGGAATTTTTGTTATCATAAAATAGCAATAAAATCCATAATCAACTTTATGGTTACTATAGGAGAATTAAAAGGCAAAAATCCAAGGTAGTAAAGAGAAACATGTATAGGATCCAGGTAGGGGGACACACAATTATGCAAAACATCCAAGGTCTAAAACAAAAAAGTTTCAGAAAACAGGAAAAATCACCTCCAGCTGATTTTTTCAATGGGTTAATATGGGTTTATTGTTGTCAAAAATCTTGTGTTCAGGAGAAGATATAAATCCATATTTAAATGTGACATATCAGATTTTTAATTTTTGCTAATTCAAATGTTTCAAAACTCTTTGAAGACCAAATAAAATATCTGCTGGACAGAAAAAGAAATAGACTAAAATGATATACTATGTAAACAGCAAGATTAATAAAGCTATAATTAAGTTAATATCAGATAAAATAAGTGTCAACTGTAACTATATTACCAAACATAAAAAAGTATATTTCTTGATGATAAATGATAAATTAATCAGGAAGACTTAACAATCTTAGCTAGACAATTCCACAAACATATTTGGAACTTTTTATTACCCTGGTCTAATTAATTTATAACACAACTGTACTGAAAATTAGAAAAGAAGTAAAAGATCTGAAGAACATTTTCAAACACTATTACAAATACTTATATAACAAAATTCACAAAAACATCAATATACAATTACACATGTTTTCCTTAAACCAGGTCTTAATATCTATAAGGACTGATATTATACAAAGTATGTTCTACAGAACATGATGGAATTAAGTTAGAAATCAATAGCATTAAAATAAACATGAGTCCAAATATTTGGAATATTGGAAAATTGGAATATCTAATTTATAAATGAAACAACACACTTCTTATTAAACCATTGATCAAAGAATAAATAAAAATTATAATGTATTATAATTTTGATTTATTATGTATTGAATGATAATGAAATTACAACATGTCAAAATTATGCAATTCAGCTACAACAGTGATTGGAGAAAATTTAACTCATTAAATGCTTATGATGAAAAAGCAAACATATCGAAAATTAATAGTCTGAGTTTCTTCCCTAAGTTTAAAAAAAGAGAGTGCATTAAATGCAGAGGAAATATAAGAAAGGAAATAATAAATATAAGAGCAGTAATCAATGAAATAGACAATGGTGCAAAAAACAATAGGGAAAACCAGTGAACTCAAAAGATGATTTCCTGAAAAGAGCAATTGTATATATAAGAATCTGCATGGAAGGAAGGGAGGGAGGGAGGAAGGAAGGAAAGAAGGGAGGGTGGGCAAAGGAGGAGGGAAGAGGTTGAAGGAGACAAATTACCAATATCTTCAATGAAAGAGAAATTTTTTTCCATCAAAGCAAGAATTTGTGTTCTGAATTAATACCTACCAGAAAGCACCTAACCTAGGGAGACACTTAACAACCAGATCAATAGGCTCATTTGAGTATCCTCCTAAAGGATCCTCCTATCTAGAATGTGCTCACAGTCACACCATGGTTTGAGCCAGGAATAGACTAGTCCAACGTTTCCCTTTCTCGACATAGGATCTAACTACTGCCACTTCAGAATGCCCAACCTGCTAATATCAGAGACCAACACTGAGCATTCAATAGAGCAGTGTCACTTAAAGAGATCAGTCAACTACTTGATACTACATTAATTACATCAACCTTGTTCGCACTGTTGTGGGGCAGTGGTTCATCTTTTTGGAATTGACAGCTATTCCAGATATGGATCTACATTTCGAGCCCCACTGTCTTTGCCAGTACACCACCCAAGGATTTATATAATGACAGATTTACACCATGAGATGGTATATAACATTTCCTAGAACCAGGGTACCCATTTTATTATCATGAGTACACATGATCTTTTAATAATTATGTAAACTTTGCATGTATATATTATTTACGCATTTGTATATATGTTGAATGTTTGTATATATACTATGGATGTACAATACATTTCAATATCAATAAACAAGATGGATAGTATGTATGTGTGTATCAATGTGTGTGTACAATTTCATTTATTCACTTTTCATCCATTCTTTCCACAAACATTTATTCATCCCTTACAACATGTCAGTTTACTCTGTTATGGGTTGAATTATATCTTACATAAGCACATGTTCAAGTCCTAACTCTCAGTCCTGTAGATGTGAACCCATTTATAAATAGGATCTTTGAAGATGTTATTAAAGGTGAGGCCAAGCTGAATCATGGTAGGCCTTAATCCATTATGTCTGGAGTCTTTACAAGCAGGGGACTTGTGGTCACAGTCCAGAGGAGGGAGATAGAAGAGACACAGCCATGTGAGGAGAAGGAGATTGAGTTATGTATTTCCTGAAAGCCACCACTAGAACACTGCAGACTTAAAGAAAAACATGGTCCTACAAACAACTTGATTTTGAACTCTAACCTCCAAAACTGTGAGACAATAAATTCCTGTGTTTAAACGAACTTGGCTATGTTATTTTGTTACAGCATGTCTAGGAAACTAAGATCATTTTTGGTACCAAGAGTGGGATGCTCCTGTAACCAATACCTAAAAGTGTGAAAGTGGCTTTGGAATTGGGTAATGGGTAGAGAATGAAATAATTTTGAGGCAGTTGATAGCAGAAGCCTAGACTGTTGCATTAGTCAGCCAAAGGGGTGCTGATGCAAAATTCCAGAAATCCGTTGGCTTTTATAAATGTATTTATTTGGGGTAGAAGGTTACAGTTACCAGGCCATAAAGCATAAGTTACTTCCCTCACCAAAGTCTGTTGTCATGTGTTGAGGCAAGATGGCTGCCAACATCGGAAAGGGTTCAGGCTTCCTGGGTTCCTCTCTTCCCCAGGGCTTGTTTCTCTCCAGGCTCAGCTGCCCTGCTCTCTCCACAAGGCCAGCTGTAGACTATCAGGCAACCGACTCTGTCTCTCTCCCCAAGGCCTCTGCCTGTGTTTAATGGAGACTTCTCTCCTTCCTCACATATCTGCTCCTCTGTGTGTTTACTTCCCAGGCTCCAAGATCAAAACTCCCAGGTCTGTCTTTTGCCATGTCTTTTCTCTGTGAGGCCCTGCCCTACTGACATGGCCCAATCAAAGTCCTAATCATAATTTAATCAATTAAAAATGATACCTTTTACAGACCAATTTACAAACATAATCCAATAACTATTTTTGGAATTCAGAAACAACACCAAACTGCTACAACTGCCTTTAAGAAATATGGATACTAAGAGTTATTCTGGTGATTGGAATCAGGAGGAAAGGCAATTCTTGTTATAAAGTGGCAGAGAAATTGCTGGAAGAAAGGATATGTAACTGATGAATTTGGTTAGCTGAAGAGTTTTCCAAGCAAAGTGTGGAAAGTGCAGCCTGATTTCTCCTTGCTTGTATAGTAAAATGTGAGAGGAAAGAGATAAATTGAGGAAACAGCACTTGATAATTTGGAAAATTCTCAGCCTATACAGATAGTATGCTCTGAGCCTAGAGCCAGAAGTATCCTAACATGGCCCTCCCTGCATTCTTGGAAAGTGAAATTGCAGAAAACAGGGCTCCATGCAAGAGTGTGGCTGAACAAGTTTGCTAAAGAATTAGGTGTGTGACTCATGGATCCAATCAACCATACTGGAGCAAGTCGGAAAGAGAAATACAATTATCCAAGAAGAATGTGTGGAAGATCCTTTTGTCTGATGGCTTGACCCACCTTGAATTATACAGAAGACCAATAAGGTTTTTGAGAATTTTGTGTTAGCTGGAACACTCCCAGAATGGACTGAAAGGAGGAAGAAACAGGATGAAATGAGGGGAAAAACCAAGGACACAAAAGTTCAGGCTGAAGGGATTTATTCAGGCCAAGAGAGAGACGCTGCAGCCCTGGCATTTGGAGAGGGCAGGTCTACACTGGCATTTGGAGTGAACAGATGGAGTCTGCTACGTAGAGAGGGTGGGGCTGTCACTCCAACATGTCTGGAGGACAAAGCATCAATATACAAATCACTCTTAGGCCTTGAAATTAAATGGAGTTTTCTCTACTGGGTTTCAGACTTTTCTGGGACCCATGATAACGTTTTCCTTCCAACTTATCCCTTCTGGAATCATACTATCTACCCTATACCTGTCCACCTTTTTATTTTGAAACTTTTCTAGGTTGCACAGTTCTATAAAAGGAGAGGAATTTGGCCCCAGGATGTGTCACACCCATGACTGTTTGGTCTTAGAGTTGTTACTGAAATGGCTTAAGGCTTTTAGGATATTGGGATGGGGTAAATATATTTTGCGTGTGGGAAGAACATGACTTTGGAGTCCAGAGGGTCGAACTGAATCAGGTTGGGTCTTAATCCAACATAAATGGAGTCCTTATAAGCAGGGTAAATTTGGACACAGGAGAAAACAGGTGGGAGAAACATGACCATGTGACAGAGGCAGAGTTTGAGTTATGTATTGCCTGAAAGCCACACCAGACTGCTACAGACGTCAGAGAAAGCATGGCCCTACCACTGTCCTTGCTTTTGGACTTCTAGCCTTCAAAATTGTAAAGTAATAAATTCCTATTGTTTAAGCCAACTTCTCTGTGGCTCTTTGTTACAACAACCCTGGAAATTAAGACACTGTACTAAGCATTGGATATACAAAGATGAATAAACATAGCCTCTGGATTTGAGGAATCTGTAGTCTGATAGGGAGGTAAGTATTCACTATAAAATAAAAATAAAACATGAAAGTGCTATTTCACTAGTAGTTAGTAAGTGCTTGGAGTTATAGAGTAATTAATAACTAACACTATCTGCAAGACCAAACCTTGAGAGAAAAATATAGTTTTGTTAGTATTGACTCTCCAAGTTTAGTCAGTATTGAAGAAGCATGAAAAACGTGCAGAAGCAAAGATGTTAAAAGTCATAGTAGGTTCAGAGAGTATCATGTGTTGTTGCTAGAAACAGAGCAGGTGTTGTAGTGGATTAAGCATGAAAGGTAACTTCAAATCAGATTTTTAAAGATTTTTAATGTAATGTCACCAAGTTTGACTTTTATCCCATAGATGATGTGGTGCCACCAAAAGCTTTTAAACTGGGAAGTTACAGAATCCAACCTATATTTTAGAAACATCAGTCTGCCAGCATGAAAGGGTGTGAGATTAAGTTTTGGATGAGCACTTGAGAGGATATTTCAACAGACTTGTTGAAATAAAGGTTGCTTTTGGAGATTTAGAAATTAGGTTTTATAAATTTTTTAGCACAGAAAGCACTGCAATAAAATATGCTATATGCTATGTATCATTATATACATTAGCTATTTCAGATATTTTAACATTCCTCCTTAAGAATGCAAACTCTTTGAAGTTATTCATCTATTTAATTCCAAAAACAATAGGGACATTGACAGTTAAAGGGCAGTTATAAAATGTAAGATAAATAGTTTGTACACAGTGCTACAGGAATCCTTATTCCAGTCAAGAGATGATACCAGGGAATGCATTTTTTCTTCTGTCAAAGAAGTCAGCCAGGTGAAAAGGGTATGTCAGTGATTCCAGGTAGAGGAAAGTGATTCCAGGTAGATGTGTGCAGGAATATGATATATTTGAGGAACTTTAAATAATTTAGCATGTCTGAAACATGCGGCATATTTTGTCTTGAGAGAAAGAAAAGGGCAAAATTTGGGGGTTATTGTGTACATTGGTAAGTTGTTATTCTAAGACCAATAAACAATTGAACAGAGAGTGGCATCATTCATTTGATATTTTTAAAAATGTCACAAATTGTGACAAATTGGAGTACATTATAGATAGAGAGAGGAAGAGAGAGAGAGAGGGAGGAAGGGAGGGAGATTAGTTGTAATATCATATTATTATTCAAGACTAACAAATAATGAGGATCTGAAATAAAACAGGTCAATACAAAAGGAGAGACATTGATATATTTCAGAGAAATTGGGAGGGGAACACCAAAGTATCTTGATGAAGATTGGATATTATCAGAGGGACAAGGAAGATATGAAGAGAACCCCCTCCTCTTTCACTGAGTCATTATATATCATTAGGCAAATATCTGTTTGTCTTATAAATTCTAACTTTCCTAATCTCTTGCCTTAACCGAAAGAAGGTATAAGCATCCTTGCTTAAAGCAAAGTATAGCTCCCTGTGATTAAAATTCTAGGCTGGGGTGGATTAATGAATCCATATTTTTCCCTTTCATATATTTGTTTATAGATGCTTGACACTGGAAGTAAACAAGGGCTTAGACCAATGATTTTGACACTGGAAGTAAACAAGGACTTAGACCAATGATTTTCAAAGTAGGGTCTTCTGATTAGAATTAGAATCATCAGGGAATATTTTCACTACTATACATCTACTACCCTCCCTCTTCCTGTTTGAGAAATACTGTTTTATGACATTTTTGAGCCTCAACTTTGGAAATATTTTTATAAAGGAAGTCAAAAAGAAGCTAGTTATAAAATATATACTTGAAGCATAACAGTATAAAGTGCCATTGGGAATTATTTCCTATTCTCCAGATGTTTCCCAAATATTCACAGATTATAGAAAACTGCTCTAACTAAATAAAATAGTGGCTTTAAGCCTCACTTCCCAGATTCAGGGATGACTTGTTAGTTGCAAGACTCCCTTCTTTACTGGTAGAGAGTGGGTGCCTTCAGAAGATATTTGGAATTCTAACCTATAACTGAATATTTAAAGAATTGGAGCAACCGTTTCCTCACTTTGGTGTTGCAACCAGGAGCAGGGAAAAAAAAAAAACTAAAATAAAGGGACAGGAATTTAATAGAGGTCATAGATTGCTTCCACACATATTTGCCTTTGGGCATGGTGGAGATTCCAAGTTTCCAGTGGGCATACTGAGGGCCAAGGAATAGAGGAAGGTAGTGAAAACTGACCAAGGCCATAGCTGCCCATGGATAAAACAGACTTGTTTTCAGGGCACTTGGAGAAACCCCCTCCCATAAGGTCAGCATGGTGGTGTCGACTTTGAATTTGAAACCTGCCTAGTATGTCATACATTAAAGCTGACTGCTGATTGGCTGCTGAGGACAAACATGTAGGGAAGACCAATAAGAAATGTGATTATAAAATCACCACCACAATTGATCAGACAATTTTTAAATCAAACCTTCTTCCACTGTTCATCACTATTCATCACCATCTGCACAGTAGGCACAAGTAAAATAGAGAAGTATCAGTGGGGAGGTAGATTAAGATAGATTAAGATTGCAGGTTGCACACCTCTCTAATACAAATAGCTCCTGATTCTACCAAACAAGCCTGAGCTATGCAGCCCTGAAATTGAGATTTAGAATTGGACTGGACTATTTTCAAGTTAAGCAACTGAAGCACTGGATCAAGAAATGATTACTAACTTTGATCAGATAATTAAAATGATGTCTGTCATTTCTTCTACTGCAAATGACTACATAACCTTTGGAAGTAATATGTAACTTGTGGAGAAATATTTTTAGATTCCGTAAATATAAGCAAGTAATGTCTTCCTCAAGAAACCTTTATCCCTTTGTCTTAACAGCCGTTGATAATTTGCTAACCTCATCACTCCTTTTGCATTTATTAGTTGTAATTTATAAGAAAGAGTTTCCTTTCTTGCCCATTTATTTAGTTATTCATTCATATATGTTATTATAAACTCAAGGATTTTTATTGTAATCATTGGATATTGTAATTACTTATGGTGATGATCAAATTGTTCTAGAATTGGTTAGTGGCACCTCATTCAAGCTGACTTGAGGTTAAAGTCTGTTCATTTCCTTTTCCCTTGAGAGTTGCAATTTTCCTGGTCCTTTGCATTGCATACTAAACATTTTTGCTGTTGTATTATGTGTATTAGGGTCTTGTTAAAATGCCATGATAATATTTATTTTTTGTTTGTTTGTTTTCCTTTTTTTTAAGCAGACAATCAATCTTTTTAGGTGACAATGCAAGATCTAATTCAGTCCCACACATATGAAACTTAAGGTGAGCCCAAGACTTTGTATCCAAATTTAGATCTCTTTCTACATCTCCTTTTTTTCCTTAGCTTTTATCATATTCCATGACTCCCAGGGTTCCCTTTTCCTGGTCCTCTGGCTAAAAATAAGCTGTTTTCACCTATACTATCATACATTTCCCTCAAATAAGTCTGTCTCAAGTGACAAGCAGAGAGAAAAATAGCAGAAATTCGCACACCCACTTCAGGTCACAGGGGCCCATTTTCCAGTTCTTCTAGTCACATAAAAATTTTTTGTGTCACAGTTTGAGGAGCCTTTGTGACCTCCGCTACCCCAGGAGTGTAGTCTCATGACTATAACTTGCCTGGGTTAAGGCCAGGAAAGTAAAAACAAAAACAAAACAAACAAACAAAAAACAAGCAAAAAGGGGGATGTCTCTTTCTCAAAAAAGAGACAGGCATTTCTCTTGAAGGTGTTTAGTTTTCACTTAATTTACAGTTCTGGGATTCTAGCCATCCTGGAATTTATACCTGAATGTATAGAATAAAAACAAAATATTATTGCCATATCATCACCATACCAACCAATCATTGTGATTTGATTTGCCTCCCAATCCACTTGCCATTATGGGTTTTTCATTGTCTACAGATAGTTGCCTAATTCTTTTCAGGGTTTTTAGTTGTAAATAGAAGATGACCTGGAGCTTGGGTAGAGTGATTATTCCATTTTAGCTAGCCCTAAATGCTCCTTCAATTTTAAAGTTATTTTGAGTAGTATTACCAGGTTTTGTGGAATGTTCCTCAATTGGAAATTGTCTGATGATTTTATCACGATTAACCTGGATTTATGAGTTTTTGGGAGTAAGACTACAAAGGTAAATATCAAAGGTACATACTCTCAACGTGACTTAACACTGTTGATGATGACCATGAAAACCTAGATGAGAAAGTGTTTTTCAAGTTTCTCCACGGTAAAATTAACCTCACCACCTTTCCGTAATTTACTCTTTGGAAAGAAGTCACTATGTGCAACTTACACTGAAGAAGTAGGGAAATATGTGCCACCTCCTTGGGAGTGGAATATTTATAAAAGTTATTTGGAATTATTCTGCACAGGAGATTTGTCTCTCCTCTTCAATTTACTTATTTGTTGAATAGTTTGTATGTATCAGTATGGACCTACAGATATTTATTTTATATTTGGGGTTACAATCCAATTCTAGTTTATTTACTTTGTTGTTCTAATTGTTCCAGTTTTGGCCATTGAGAGTTCTTTCAGTTGTCTCCTATGTCCCTTTAACATACTCACATCATGCATATGTGTGTTTATGTGTGTATATATACTTAGAACGTCCTTACTTTCTGCTAGACACAAGATGCTCCAGGCTCATCTTGTATATTTTCCCCAGTCCAAAGAATCAGATTTCTTAAGTGAGCACTAGTTCCTTTACTGGAGATGGTATTGGAAATCAAGATCTGGATGCTATAAGTGCTCATTGATACTGGGATGCCATTGCTTCTAGGTACATGCAGCTGACAGATAAAGAAAAAATATATATGTTTACATTACTTACCCATTGTTTTAGTTTGCTAAAAGCTGCTGAAAGCAATATACCAGAAGTGGATTGGCCTTTACAATGGGGGGTTATTGGCTCACAAGCTTACAGTTATGAGGCTGAGAAAAGTGTCCAAAGCAAAGCATCATCATCAGGTGACACTCTTTCCCTGAAGACCAGCTGCAGGCAATCTCGGACTTCTTTGTCACAATGGGAAGGCAAATGGTGGCATCTGCTGGTCTCTGCCTTCTCCTCTGGGATCCGATGGTTTCAGCATTTGGAAGCTCCATCTTTGGCTTTCTTTCTCACCTTCTGTGGGTTCCTCTCTGAGCTACTATGTCTCTGTCTCTATGTATTCATCCCATTTATGAAGGATGCCAGTAAGAGAATTAAGACTCACCCTGGGTCATGCCTTACTGAAGTAATCTAATCAAAGACCCTTAACTGAAGAGATGTAATCAAAAGGTCCCACCTACAATAGGTTCACACCACAGGAATGGATTAGCTCTAAGGACATGATCTTTTCTGGGGTCCAGAAAAGGGTCAAACTATCACACCCATGTAAATACATGTATCTATAAAATTGTCTATGCATAATCATCTGTATCTACATGAAGATAAAAATGAGTTCATACTGAGGTCTTCAACTCTAATCCATTGCCATAGATATAATTCTAGCTTCTTCCCCTTCCTCATCTATAACCTCTCACTTCAACAGTGATCAAACTGGCTCCCAACATTAATGATCCATTTACTTATTTGTTCAGTTGCAGTATACCTATGTAGTGTTATCAGAATTATTATCCTAAACTGCCATTGAAAACATTTTCAACTAGAGTAAAGTACAATTCCTTTGCCATTAGTTTTATGTCCCTACTTCTTTCAAAAGTTATGTTTTTATCTCACACCTTTCAGTGAGACTTACATAGTACTCCATAGATAGATAGTGCATTTTGCAACTTTTAGCTCTAATCCACTGTTATTATACTGAAGTCACATTGGTGCTGTGGTAAGGTAAAGAGGGAAGATTGCATCTCAGTCTTTTACTTGGTCTGTGATTTGGGTCTGTGATCTTCACAGTTGTTTTCCAGTGGTATAGCTCCTGTCCCCCACCCTAGATGAAACAGGAATGTTAGAGCAGGTGAGAGTGGGATAAATGTCTTTTCTCCTTGTTTGATAAGGCTCTAGGAAATTCATGTCTCCTAGAAGAGTAGGCCTTTTTAATGGAGCTGTTTCAGGTATATTTCACAATGATTATCTCCCTCTCTCTTCTGCAGAGCGACATTGGGCTCTTTCTTGAATTATTACCTTTAGAACTTGGTGAGGATACTGACAGCAAAGCCATAGAAGTCTTGACTCCTCTCAGGATGTGGCCTCCTGGAGTTTCTCACTCTTATGCTAGTACACACTCAGCCTTCAGTAATTTTTCAAAACTACCATTTAAATATTCTACCAGTTTATTGCTGCAATGGCTTCTGATCTAGGTAAGCAAATTTCGGTTGTAACTGTCTGGATTTGCTGGCCTCTCCAGATGTCAGCGTGACAGTTTGTCCTGCAATCTCAGTTCCCTGATGTGTCCAAGAAAAGCTATTGGTTTTTAGTTTGTTTATCATTCTTGTTGTAAGAATGGGAGTTATGACTTCCAGGCTCTTGAAATGTCAGAGCTGAAATCCTAAGTCCTAAATGTTATTTTATTGGTATTTATCCTTCTTGGTGTTCTGGATCTGTGTTTGCAGTCTGTCATGAATTTTTTAAAAAGTCTCAGCTATTGCTTCTTAAAATATTTTTTCTGCCACATTCTCTTTTACTTATTCTAGGATTTCAATAACATATGCATTAGAGAATTTGATATTGTTTCATACTTTTTGGAGGCTCTGACTTGTTTTATTAACTCTTGGTTTTCTTCATGGTTCACTTTGACTAATTTCTATTAACCTATCTTTAGTTCACTGATTCTTTCCTCAGATGTGCCAAGTATACTGGTGAGCCATTCAAAGGCATTCTTTATCTCTATTATGCTTTTCATTTTTAACATTTCATTCTTTTTCATAGTTTTTATTTTTCATTTGATCTTGCATCTTGCGTGTGTTCTACCCTTTCCATTGAAGACTTTTCCATGTTAATCATAGTTATTTTAAATCCCATCAGTTATTTATGACCACTGTCCATTTCTTTGTTTCTTGATAGTGCAATTTTTACCTTGCTTTTTCATGTAGGTCATAAAATTTTATTGAAAGTCATACATCTTATGTACAATTTCAAGGAATGTGATATTTAAGGCTTATGACCGTAAATGGGCCAATCTTTTCTTCTGCTAGGATTTTTGTATTAGGTTTGAATTAATCTTGTCAGGTATTGGGCCGTGTTTAGGTTTGTCATTGTTGTGTAACCCTCACCATAGGCTTTCTTCCTTCCATAATATTTTGTTTTTGTGGTCCGGGATGATTAGTCAGTGGGTTTTTTTCCATGACTGCTCCACTCACAGCTTTAAGTCTTTCCTTCATTCTGAGAGGGTCTGTCTCCAGATTCTTGCAGCTTTTCCAGCATTATTTCACTGTTATTTGTTCCAAGACACATATTAGCCTGATGGTGATGGATCAGGAGAGCATTCTCTGCTTGTTCCTGTGAAGCCCCAGACTTAGGTTGACATTGTTTCTGTGGCTCAGGGATGTGATCTTCTTGGTGATCCTGTTCCCTCCCAATTTTATTTCTGGGCCTTGCATATATTCCTGCCTGTCCTTAAGGTATTTTCTATTACCTCATCTGCAATGTGTTTCACCAGTGTCTTAAAGGTGGCTGTGCTTACTGCCTTTGTTCCCAACAATTAAAGACTTGTTCTATAGTGGAAAGAGAGAGAACAATTCCAGTGAGTGTTTCATGCTCCCCGCCCCCCATTATTTCCTCTCCCAGGCTTGCATCATGAGGGAGACTTTCTCAGGACTTTCACAGATGTTGATGTTTTGGGATGGTGAAGAAGAGCCCACAAAAAGGTTATAAACTTTCCCTAATTCAGTATCTCTAGGGACTTCACACTCTCTCACCAGCCCATACTCAGCTTCCACCAATTCATTTACTATTCTAGTGGAGTCAGTCCATCTTAGGTAAGCAAGTGATGATGTTCTATCTTGTTTTGCCCAGCTGTCCTTATATTTCAGTGTAGTTGTGGCTTTGTGTCTTTAGTTCCTTGATGGGTGTATTAGTCAGGGCTCTCTAGGGAAACAGAATCAACAGGTGGTATCTGTCAATAATATGAGATTTTATGAGTCTCTCACGTGACCATGGGGATGCACAAGTCCAGGTTCCGCAGGCTGGCTGCAAACTAGGGGCTCCAATGAAAGTCCTTGATGAGTTTCTGGGAGATGTTGGATGTCCAAAGATGAGCTGGGAAATAGTCTCTGAATGTTGAAATCACTTCCCCTTTTAAGGTATTCAACTGATTGGATAAAAGCGTCGCCCACTGCTGACGGCAATCTCCCTGACTGATGCAGATGTGCTTAGCCATCAATGCAGTAAACTTACTCACTGGTGACCAAACTCCATAAACGTTCTTGTATTACAATTAGCCCAGTGCTTGCTGGACCAAACACCTGGACACAATTACCTAGCTGAGTTGACACATTAGCCTAACCATCACAATGGGTTCCAGAGAAGTTATAAAGTTATAGCTTGTCCAACTATTTTTGTGTTATTGTAAGGCTAGAGTTCTTTCCAGTTTCCTATACTGTGAATGTAGGAAATTCACAATGAAAAAGTTGATTTATTTTTGTTGCTTAATCTAATTTATTGAGTATGAATTGCCCTAAATAGATCTCAACAGAGTACACAATCCTACTGAATTATATATTTAAAAATCCCTAAAGCCTTATATAATTAAATATTTTTTGTTGTGAAGCCAAGCTAAAACATTTTTTAAAAAGAAAAGTGAGAGCTGAGAAGAATGACAAAGGCAAAAGAAAAGAGTTTTTTCTTCAGATGAGATTCTTAAACAGTTGGAAAATAGATAAGACTGAGAGATAGAGAAAAAATTATCTTTAATCAAAGGATTTCCTTTTCATTGTATTCTAAGTCCCATGATGAATGTTATAGCAGTTTCTCTATTTCCAAAATAATCTAGTTTACAGGTTCACATATCACAGTTTGCCTTGTTTTCACTAGGCACTACTTAAATAACTCTTGTATTTGTTCTCTCTTAGACTTCCACATATATCATTTTCCTTTGTCTTTCAAGATGATTTAGCTACTAAAATTACTTTTTGTGTGAGTTAAAAGCCCAATTCAAGACTTCCTTTACTTTTGATACAGATTAAACTGAATGCACTATCTACCCTTTTCAATTATTGGAACTTTTTTGCCCCATGGCACTTTCCTTTAGAAAAGCTAGCTTCTGTTGCTTCATAACAGGAAATGACTTTAAAGCAAACTGATCCAACTTTTTTCTGTATTCGTTTGAACCTGTAATGTGTTTCTGTTACAACTAGTTTTGCCATATGTATTTTTACTAAATAAAATCGAGATAATTTATTGAACATTTAATACTTTTTGTCTGATTTTATTAACCCAAGATTGGTTCTCAAATCTTACCAATTCCCGGGAATATTTACCCCTTTCATTTTACAATTTTCTTTGCTTCGGGTTGACTGATTTATCTAAATATACAATTATAATTGGGTAGCTGGACAATAAACATCAATTGGTATGGTGATCTGCTCAGAACTCAATTTATAGTCTTAAAAATTATAATATAATTTTTAATTTTTTAAAAAAGTTACTTAAATTACATAAAAAAAATAGGGGATTCCCACATGCCCCACTCCTTACCTCTCCCACATTTTCCCACATTAACAAACCCTTCATTAGTGTGGTACATTTGCTACAATTGATGAACACATTTTGGAGCATTGCCACTAAGCATGGATTATAGTTTACATTGTAGTTTTGATTTACAGATGTGACCAGAAACCACCTTTTCCATCCTTTTGGGGACATGAACATTGAATCACAAGGAAAGAACTGATAATATTTTGCTCCTTGCCTTCTACAACATACATAGAACTTGTATTTATTTATTTATTTTTATTTATTTATTTATTTTAAAGACCTCCTCATTTGATCCAAAAGAAAGACTTAATTACAAATTTTATAAGGACTCTATAAAATGAATAGTAATCTCTATGATGTAGATAGGAATGAGTTAAAATGAGCATTTAAATAATTCTACATATAATTACATACTTTTGAAAAATGTGTTTTCTTATATCTTCTAAAAAAATCAGGTGAGCTGAATTTAGGTGGGGGGGGCTCATTTCTTTATTTTTCCACCATTTTATGTGCAAAAGTATGATAAATTCTGCTATCAGATTTTCATCTGAAATAAAAAGGAATACAATTTTAGAATATTAATAATTTATGTCCTGATTAATTATAACCACATTCTTTAAAATCTCAAATTTGACTGATTCCTTGGAAAAGCCACACTATCTAATAATTATCTCCTTTCTATTTCATTCAAATCTTTTGTTTCAGTTTTCTAATATTTTAGCAGATATTTGCTAATATAATGCAATATATCTACTCATCTTTATACCTCTTGTTTTCTTCATTCAGTATTTTCTGTAATGTGTTTATTTTTGTAAAGAATTCAAGTTATTTTTTCTAGTATATGCATGTTTACTATATCAAACACAACTCTTGGGAATATAGCAGTTATGCTTTCAATAAGGTTGCTCTCTATTGAATGCCTATGATTTCATTTACTAATGAAAATAGATATCTTAAGAATAGTAATTTATAGCCTTTAAGAGTAAACTAAGAGATGCAAAATGGCAAAGTATTAATTCTATAGATTCTCCTTCTAGAAAATGAATCAGCTAAAACAAAAAACAAAAAACCGATACTGGATTTAAATAGGTGGTAACCCTAGAATCAGATGGGACTCTTAGAATAACTATAGAAGTGCCAGATGAAAGAGGCTGCCAAGCTTTCAGGCTTTCATAAGTGAGGGTGTGCATGAGTTAGTGATCATCCAACATTCCGTAGCCCCATGGTGATAACTATGGATATGGTAGCAGCTGTAGAAACTTTGGCTCAGATTCTGGAATTGGCAGTTGTAAGCCAGGACAGGGAGAGAAAACATCATCTTCAAAAGTTGCAAATAGGGACTGATTTGGCAGATCCCTGAACGAAGAGTGCAGACACTAACCTTAGTTTTGGCCCTTATGACAGCAACAGTTTCTAGCTTCCCAAAGAAACCTATCAGGAGATTGAAAAGGCAGTGACCCTTTTCTTTGTTTTGTTTTTCTGTGGGCCCAACACATATACAAGCCTCAGTTTCAGCCCTCTTGGCAGTAGTAGCTTCCCCACTTGCATCTATCAGGAGATGTGTGAAAGAAGTGAACCTCTTTCTCCCCCTCTTCCTATTGTTTAAAATTATTTTTTGCCTGGTGGATCCTTGATTTATAATGGATATATAATGGAGAATAAAATGGAGGGTTCCAGCTCTCAACAAGTAAAAATTAGAAATCCCTGAGAACTGAGAAATGGGAAAACTAGATTTCCAGAATGACCAGAATATAATACACAGAACATCCAGTAATCAAAAAACAAGGAGACAGGAAAGTATGGCCCAGTCAAAGGAAAACAAATAATTCAATACAAACTATCACAGAGGAAGCCCAGTGATGGGAATTACAAATCAAAGATTTTAGATCAACTCTCTTAAATAAGATCAATGAACTAAACAAAACATAGACAAAGAGCTGAAGAAATCAAGAAATAGATTTATGAGCAAAATGAGAGGAAAATTTAAAAAGACATGAAAAGTGGCAGGGCCTCCTGTGTTCATTGATTGGAAGATTTAATCTGCTATGTTGTCAGTACAACCCATAACAATTTGCAGATTCAACACAGTCTCTATCAAAATTCCAGCAGCCTATTTTTGCAGAAATAGAAAAACCAGTACTCAAATTCATCAGGATTGCAAGAGGCTCTGAATAGTCTTAACAATTTTGAAAAAGAAGAACAAAGTTGTAGGATTCACACTTCAGAATTTCAAGACTTACTACAAATGCCACAGTAATCAAAACAGTATGGTACCGGCATATAATATAAACAGAGACCAGTAAAATTGAATTGAAATTCCAGAAATAGACCCAAACATCTATGGCCAGTTGCTTTTCAACAAAGGTGCCAAATATATGCAATAGCAACATAATAGTTACTTCACAACATAGGATGCTGGGAATACTGGATATCCACATGCAAAACAATGAAGATGTACCATTATCTCATGCCATGTAAAAATATCAGGTCAAAATGGAGCAATGACATAAATATAAGAATTGAAACCATGAAACTCTTAGAAGTCAACATAAAGGCAAATCTTCATAACCTCAAATTCAGCAATGGACTCTTATATATGCCACAAAAATGACAGCAACAAAAGAAACAATGGATAGATTTGATAACATAAAAATAAAAATCAAGGATCATTATCAAGAAAGTGAGAAGACAACCTACAGAATTGGAAAAGATAGTTACAAAACATGTATCTGATAAGGGCTTAATATCCAGAATATATATAGACCTCTTACAGGTCAACAACAAAATGACATACATTTTGTATGTCATAAAAATGATCATAAAAATGATCAAAGAACTTGAAAAGATATTATTTCAAAGAAGATATATAAATGGCTGATGAGTATATGCAAAGATGCACAACATTATTAGTTTTTAGGAAAATGCAAATCAAAACCACAATGAGAAACCACTTCATACTCACAAGTATGGCAAATTTTTTTTTTTAATTTATTGAAGTTTATCACTCATATATGAACATACATAAACAATAAGTGGATAGTAATAGTTGTGACCTTACAAAACAAACATACATGAAATCATACAGGACTCTCATACCTCACCCTATCACCAATACCTTGCATAATTGTGAAACATTTTTAACTAATGATTAAAGAGCATCGTCAAAATATTACTACTAACCAGAGTATTTTCCCCCAACCCACTTTATTATTATTATTTATATCATTTATACATGAACATACATAAACAATAAGTGTATAGTAAAAGTTGTGAACTTACAAACCAAACATTCATAACATCACACAGGGGTCCCATACATCAACCCTCCACCAACACCTTGCATTGTCGTGAGACATTTGTTACAAATTAGGAAAGAATATTGTCAAAATCTTACTACTAATTATAGTCCTTATCTTACATTTGGTATTTTTCCCCCAACCCACACTATTATTATTTTTTAAATATAAATTTACAAAACAATCATGCACATGTGCAGAATTCCCAAAAAATACCCCTCTATCAACACACCACACTGTGGTGGAGAATTTGTTACAGATTATGAGATAATATCATTGAATTATTACCAGGTCCACAGCGTACATTTGGCACACATTTTCCATACTTCTCCATTATCAACACAGTACATCTTTGGCATAGATGCAAGAATATTACACTATTACTGTTAACCACACTCTATTGGTCACTCTAGTTGTATTTTTCCCATGCTTCTCCACTTCTTCTAGAAGCTTTATGGTTCTTGCTTTTATATTTAGGTTTTTGATTCATTTTGAGTTAATTTTTGTATAGGGTGTGAGATAGGGGTCCTCTTTCTTCTTTTGCTATGGATATCTAATTTTCTCAGCACCATTAGTTGAGTGGACTGTTCTGCCTGAGCTGTGTGGGTTTGACAGGCTAGTCAAAAATCACTTGACCATAGATGTGAGGGTCTGTTTCTTAACCATCAATTCAATTCCATTGGTCTATGTATCTGTCTTTATGCCAGTACCATGCTGTTTTTACCACTGTAGCTAGGTAATGCAACTTAAAGTCTGGAAATGAGAGCCTTTCAAATGCGCTTTTCGTTTTTAAGATGTTGCTGGCTATTCAGGACCCCTTATCCTTCCAAATAAATTTGATAATCATGTTTTCCATTTATTTAAAAGATGCTGGTGGAATTTTTATCAGGATTGCATTGAATCTGTATATCAATTTGAGTAGAACTGACATCTTAATGATATTTAGTCTTTCAATCCATGAGCATGCAATGTTCTTCCAATTATTTAGGTCTTTTTTTATTTATTTCTTTTAACAATGAGTTGCAGTTTTCTGAATACAAGTGCTTTACATTGTTAATTAAGTTTATTCCTGAATATTTGAGATTTATCTGTCATATTTTACTTTCACCATTCTTTTGACACTTTTACTTTTATTGATATAATCTTCATTTCTAGACTCTCTTCCAGGTCTCCCTCTCCTGTCTTCTTTTCAGGCTGTAGCAAACTCTTTAGTATTTCATGCAAAGCAGGTCTATGGATTACAAACTCTTTCCATTTCTGTTTATCTGTGAATATTCTAAACTTGCCCTCATTTGTGAAAGACAATCTTGCCAGATATAAGATCCTTGGCTGGAATTTTTTCTCTTGCAGTGTCTTAAATATATCATTTCACTGTCTTCTTGCCTCCATGTTTTCTGGTGAGAAATCAGTACTTAATCTTATTGGTTATCTCTTAAATGTTATGCATTGCTTTTCTCTTGCTGCTCTCAGAATTCTCTCTTTGTCTTTGGCATTTGACATTCTGATTAGTATGTGCCTCAGAGTTGGTCTATTCAGATTTTTTTGGATGGGAGTGTGTCACGTTTCTTGTACATGGATATGTATGCCCTTCAATAGGGTTGGGAAATTTTCTACCATTATTTCTTCAAATATTCCTTCTGCCCCTTTTCCCTTCTCTTCTCCTTCTGGGACACCCATGACATGTATGTTTGCATGTTTCTTGCTGTCCTTTAGTTCCCTGAGACCTTGTTCAAGTTTTTCCAATCTTTTCTTCATCTTTTCTTTTGCATGTTCACTTTCAGAGGCCATTTCTTCAAGCTTACCAATCTTTTCTTCTGGCTCTTCAATTCTGCTATTATATGATTCCAGTGTATTTTTAATTTCATTTACTGTACCTTTCATTCCCATAAGATCTGCAATTTTTCTATGTATGTTTTCAAATTCTTCTTTGTGCTCATCCAATGTCTTCTTAATTTTCTTAATTTCTTTAGCCATCTATTTGAATTTATTAAGGAAATTTGTTTGAATACCTATGATTAGTTGTCTCAACTCCTTTATGTCATCTGGAGGCTTATCTTTTCCTTTAACTGGGCCATATCTTCCTGTTTCTTGGTGTGTATTGGAATTGTTTGTTGGTGTCTTGGCATCAGAGTATTTATCCTAGGTGCAGTTTTTCTCTTTAGTTTAGGGCTTCCTGCCCTTTCTCCCTTGCTGGTTGTGTAGTAGGA
Source organism: Cabassous unicinctus (assembly GCA_029593785.1). Taxonomy (NCBI): domain Eukaryota; kingdom Metazoa; phylum Chordata; class Mammalia; order Cingulata; family Chlamyphoridae; genus Cabassous; species Cabassous unicinctus. The sequence goes on from JAQZBX010022489.1 coordinate 31,447, forward strand.
GCCAAGGATGTAGTTGGTTCTATAAGCTGTGGAGGCTCAAGCTGCCCTCATT